>VWPU01017059.1:0-10900 GCA_013398955.1 Callaeas wilsoni | reverse complement strand
CCGCTCCCGCCCGCGCTGCCCATTGGAGCGGGAGCGTCACGCGGCCGATCCATGCCGCCCGCGCGGCCCGGGGCAGCGCGCCCGCTGCTGATTCATTGGCGCTGCCGGGGAGCGAGCCCGCAGCATCCCGCCCGCCCGCTCCATCCCGCCCGCCCGCTCCATCCCGCCCGTCCGCAGCATCCCGCCTGCTTCATCCCGCCCGCAGCGCTGGCTCAGCTCAGCTCGGCTCGGCTCGGCTCGCCCGGGCCGGGGCGTTCCGGGGCGGCTGCGCCTTTCGGCCGGGACGAAGCGGCGCTTCGGGATCTGGCGGGGCGGACGTGCCTGGCGCGGTAAGCGCGGTGAGGGGCCGGCGCTGCGGGGCCGGGGGTGAGAGAGCGGACGAGAGAAAGGGACGGCCCTGCCCCGCCCCGCCCCGCCGTGTCCCTGCCCTGCCCCGCCGTGTCCCTGCCCGTCCCTTCCCGGGGCTGGGTGCTCCCGGCTGGGCGGCGCGGGAAGCCCCGAGCGCTTGGAGTTCAGCCTGCGGATAACAGGTGGCCGAGGAGGTTCGGAACAGAGACCAGGCGGCTCCCGCAAGCCTTAAGGTCTGAAGCGCTCTGCTGATTTTTCTATTATTTTAAATAATAATAAGAAAAAAATGCATGAGGTGGCATTGTTCATTTAGGTGACGTGGAGAATGTCAGCTGTAGAAAAGCTTGTGTGTCCTTTCTGAATTTGTAACGGAGCGATTCCTTCTGTATTCAAAAGCTAAAAAGCACTGACTGCTGAGCATTTGAATGAACTTAACAACTGAACCTAAAATGTTTGGGGAAAAAAAACAAAAAACAAGAAGATAAGTTTGTTGTGTGTTTATTGTTTGTTTGGGTTTTTTTTTTTTTTTGCCTTTTTTTCCCCCTCCAGGTAACATCTGTTTCCTTCGTGCTTTCAGCCTGAAGGGATGAACATCTCTCCTCCATTCAGCCTTAGATTACTTCTCCTGCTCTGTATTGCCTTCTTCCCTTTCTCCATGTGCTCTTCCCTAGTCCATTGGTTCTCATACTTTCCCCCCGCCCCCTCTCTCCCTTCCTTCTTCCTTATCTTTTTAACAGTTGTCATCTCAGTGCTCTCTTCCTCTGGCCTCAGCCTCTGTTGACAGTGACTGGTGTGTAAGTTCAGGTCCCTCTCCTGAGCTGTCTGCCATTCTTTCCTTGCTGGAAATGATCACCTCAATGACAGGCTCGCAAAACTTCTCTCTGAGCAGTCCCTGTTCCCTGACATTTGCCTTTTCATCCTGTTGTATAACCTTGTTTGACATGTGAAGCTGGACAGTGACTGCAAGCACAGACACGCCACAAGTTTGGCGCTTCTGTGACAGGTGTAGCTTGTAGACAGATGGGACAGCAGTGGCAATGCTGCCTCAAACTGCCTCAGCAGGGCTGGTTGGGCTTTGTTGGAGAGAGCACGGAGGTGCTTCTGTTTCCAGGTGTGTTTCCCAGCCTGCTGCTCTGCCTTGGAGTGTCTCCCTGTTTTGGTCTGTTCCTCTCATTTGAGCTTCCCAAGAGGCTGTGTACACAGGGGTGCAGATTTACGTAATCGCTGTGGAAACAAACAGATGTTTTGGTTTCTACTTAGAGATAATCAGGTAACAGTCTCCAGTTCTGGTTGTTTTTCTTGTCCGTTTGTGGCTTCCTATTCAGGTCCTTAATCAGAGAGTCAAGATAATTTAGACCACATGAGAAAATGCCTGGAAAGATGCCAGGGGAATGGCAGGTCTCCATTGACTGAGGACAGCCTGGTTCCATTCTTGTAAAAAAGGATGAAACATTCTGGGTATATTAATCACAACCAAATATGTATAAAATAAATCAAGCTATTGCAATAACTTTTTTTTTTTTAAAGGAAAAAAATCCCCAGAATACTAAGAGCTGGACAAAGTAATTTACTGCCTACTCTTTCCCTGGTTGTCCATGTACACTTTGTGATGGAAAATGTTTTCAGTGAAGCACGTGATACTCTTGCAGCTTGTTTAACAATTTAAATCAAATTTAAAGTCTTTGAACCTATAGTAGCGGCTATTACTGGCAAAATTATACTACAAATCTTATTACAAAAAAAGAAGGCTTTTTTCTGTGTACTCACTGCAGAGGGCTGTGGTTGTACTGGTTTAGTGATGTTTTCTTGGCATCAAGTTACTTATTTACAGCCTGGTGTTACACAGAGACATGGCAGGGATAAGAATGGGAAAATTCAGACGTGTGCCTGTGAGTTGTGTACTGCTGTCTGATTTACCTGAGGAGAAATTTGTATTTGAGGCACTACAATAAATTGTTTGCTTCTTCAGCAGCGCTGAGACTTAGATTTGAAGACAGGGTAAAAGAATGCCCCAGTTCTTGTTTGAAACAACTTCAGACCAGTTTGACTTTGAATGAACAGCTCCATTTCAGTGAGTGCTTAAAATTGTCACGGAACTGATTAAGGCAATATTTCTGCATTGTGTTGTAGGATAACGACAAAAGTTAAGAAAATATTTGTCATATAGGTGTGGAAATTTTAAAGAAAATCTCTATAATTTTATTTTATTAGTTCTTGAGGAAATGTAATATATGATTCAACTTGAAAACTTCATGTATTATTTTGCATCTGAGAGATTATGGCTTACAGACCCTGTGTGGGTGAGAGCACAAGCTGAAGAATTTTCCGCCATAGCACTGTCAAACCCCAGCTGTGAGATACCTAAGTGTGGGAGTAGCTTTGATAAATAGTCTATCATACCTGTTTTGTTTGGGTTTTTTTCATCCCTGCCAGCTGGTTTATCTTGCTCTGGCTTCAGCAGAGGCTGGGAACAGAACTATTTCTGCAGGGAGAACATTGAGAAGTGAAGAGGCGCTATGGGAAGCGTGCTGTGGCCTGTACTTCAGACCAGATGAACACTCTGTGAAGATTAGAGAATTATTTTGTAATGGGAGAGAGGAAATTGTCATTGGCTTCCACTCCTCTTTGTCAGCCTCAGGTCTGTGATGACTTTTTCACTGATGCAAAGCTAAAACAGAGCTATGAAATGAAGCCTGAACACACTCATCCATTTTCTGGGCTGTGCAACCCTATGGACATCTGCATTTAAATCTGGAGCCTGGCACACTGCAGGTTGGTAAGGTTGCCTGTGCAGCAGCAGCACCGCTGTGGGGCACGGGGCATCTCCGGGCCGCGGTCACTGACACGAAGGGAGCCCAGGTAATTTCAGCTGTTCATCAGTGCTGGGTTTCCCAGGAACAATCACACAAAAGTAGTTCCTTCCTTCAGCCTTGCCTCTGTTACAAATCGGTAGTTTAGGTGTGGTTGTTTGAAACACTCCTGGGTGCCTCTGTGCTTGGATTTGGTGGGGTTTTCTGGCTACACAGAACACTGTGCTTCCAGTGTTTCTTCATGACTTGCAGACTAGCCAGTTTGAGTCAAACTAGTCTGGCAACCCTGTGCATTGATATAATTTCTCAGTGAGGTTTTGTTGCTTTCAAACTGAATACCATCTTTCAGTTATAAAAAAATTGCAATGTTTGTTCTGTCCCTCCTGTGGAGGCTGTTTTTTTTTTTTTTTAGTATGTTCTTAGATGGTAGCACAAATAGAAGGTATTTTAAAAGCAACTGTTACAGGTAGGTCATATTCTGATGGAGCCGTTCCAGTTGACCTGCAGTGTGCTGATCAATAAGAGTAGAAGGAGGAAGCTTTCCTTTCTCTCTGCTCAGAATAAGGCATTGGATTGACAGGCGTCAGGGCTAGAAAGGAGTTCAGAACATCCCCATCTCAGCACTGAGCTTTCTGTGAGAATAAAGCTAATAAAAAGAAGCATTTAATAAAACTTGCTTTACAGTTTAATCTTACCTCATTAGCAGATATGCCAGGGCTCTTTCACTTCAGGGTTTTCTACAACAAATCAGCCTGAGAGGTTAAAAAATTGTAGGGAGAAAGGTTAAAATAGGTAATATTATAAATAGCTGAGGGAAAGGCAGCCTTTATTTTGGGAAGTGTTGAATATATGTATATATACCATTGATGTCAGCATTTATAACATTATAGGACTGAAAAAGTCTCAGTACTTTAATGTTTACTGATAGGGCTTCTTCTGGTTTGGTTGATCTTGAAGGAACTTGGGTTTGCAGCTGCCATACCTGCACATCTAACAGGAGGCTGGCTTTTAATGAGGAGAGGAAAATGGGCTCAGTACTGATTGTGTAATGCTGCCCTAGATACAGGAAATAAATTGAATTATATCTAATTTTTATTACTTTTAGCAAATGCTGTCTCTTAAGACTGTAAGTTCTCACTGTAATATCTAAAGCTTTTGGTACTGGAGTTAAGCTAAGCTTCAGTGTGTTTTGGGAGCAAGCCCCAGTAGTACCTTACTTATTGTTCCATGTCCCTCTACTGTCAGTGCAGGACTGAAACTTTTTAAGAGAAAGAGGAATGAAGACTTTCTGTGATACCATGTTAGGTATAACTCATCTGTCTTCTCAGACAAGGCTAATGCGTGGGTTTGTGTAGTATTTGCTTGATTTGTTTTTAGAATGATACCGTTGTCAGTGAACTCATTGTGTGGTATCATTTCATATTAGTTTGTGCCTTAACTTCCAGGTGGCACCTACTGAGTTGGACTGCTAAGTGGGCATTATTGTTTGCTTATATTGTTATTGTCTACAGGAAAATAGTTGGCAAACCTTTTTGGCCTTGATTAAACTTTACTTTAAAGTCATAACATCATCACTTCTTAACTAGGTACAAACAGAAGCTATACAATTAGTATGTAAATTGTATATAACAGTGTGGAGTTTGTGTGGGTTGCGTAAGTAGTTTGTTGTTGGAGTCTACCTTACATTGCACAGTTATCAGGATAATAAAATGTATGTTATAGGATGTGTAATATGGTGGTAGGAGGCAAAGAAGTAACTTTTCATCCTTAGTTCACAGGTTAAGCAGTGACTAAACCAGCTTTTTCCCTTTCCATTGTTATAAACTCCTTTTGTGATGAATCCAACATTATTCTTGTTACTTTAGTGCAACAGCTCAGACAATGCTGTTTGTGAACATCAGTAACAAATATAACCATGGTTAACACTGTACTTTCTTTTCTCTCCAAAATAAGACCTAGGTATCAGAGTTGGTATTTATGATAGATTTTTAATTGTAAAGTCAGGTTTTAGGGGTTTTTTTCCTCATTTGTTTTTGGTTTTTTTTGTTTGTTTGGTTAGTTGGTTGGTTGGTTTTTTTGCTGTTTTGGTTAGGTGTGGTTTGGTTTGGTTTTTTTTGCTAAATTTAACTCATTTTTATTGCTTACTTTCCTTTCTTTTATTGCAGGTGGGATTGGGTATTCCCCTGAAAAGACCACAAATTTGATCTCAAACCCTGCCCACCTAGGGTATTGAGGATTGGCAAGAAGCAAGGACCCTTAGGTGAAGTATTTCCTGCAGACTACTTTCCTGTCTGTGCTTGGGAGTGGCATAGCTTGTTCAAAGCCATGTGGTAGGGTTGTAGAAAGATGGGGCCTGTATTGCTTTTCACCTGATGCAGTGCAGCTGAGTAAATAAATTTGTGCTTGTTTTTTTCATTTTTTTTTTCTCTGACTTCACCTCCTAGTCTTTGGGACGGAGTAAAAAGGAATGTGGAGGTGGCTGGCTCCCTTTTCCCTCATGCAGAATATCGGTGCTGGGATGGGAACTTGGAAGATGTGGGAACAGCCTGAGGTGTTAACTTCTCACAGCCAACAACTTCTGGGTTAATTGTACTGCTTAACTGATGGAGCTGATGCACCAGGGTGTAGTGCTAAGCCTCCTCAGGCTGAGACTTCTCACAGTTTGAAATGTTCCTTCTTTTTCCCCTGTCTGGCTCTTGGGATCTTCAGAGTTTGCAAAGGGTCAGTGGTTTGTTCATTTATTCTTTTGAAGACCATTGAGTGCTTGGATTCTGTGGCACTAAGCAGAATAGAAGTATGTGGAAAATAGATGTAGTTTTTGACTGAAAATCCACCAAGCTCCTTGTGTCTACCATACTGGTAGTTTCTCTTGCTCCAGAAACAAGCACTACATGAGCAATCCACACGGTTTTCTTTTTGTGCATGCAGGTCAGCTTCGGAGGGAGTTGTTGCTGGTTACAAGGACAGTTTCAGAAACACACAGAACCAGATATGCCTTTGTGGCCTCACTGGCGGTGTAAGCCATGAAGTTGTGTCGCGGATGTGCTGTGTGCTCAGTTTGGCTTTTACAGTGACTCGTTTTGAAAGGTAAGTGGCTGAGAGCCCCGTGCAACGTATCAGTGACGTCCAGACTGGAGAAAATAGTCCAGCTGCACAGCGTTTGATGTCCTGCTGCTGCCGTTCAAGGGTGTGGATTTTATGCAAACATAGCCCAACAGCCAAACTAGCTTGCTCAGGTGCCACTGGCAGCTGTCAGGGCAGCTGAGACCTTACAAACTTTCACACAGGTTACAAACAAGTTCTCATGAAGATATAATTCAACTCCAGGAGCTGCAGTTGGGTCTCCATGGGGAACATCTGGTTACATAGATGTGCAGAGAACAACTCAATGCTCCAGAAGAAGGCCCTGAGCACTTGCCCTTTTTAGTTTCCAGGATACAGATCTGCCTACATTTCTGGTTGGCAGCACTGAACACAGTCCTGCTTTGGGGTTTCTTGAATAATCAAAGTAAAGCTTTTTGTTCCTGACTTACTTGCTCCTGGAAGAAGAGAGCCGGAGTGGGGAAAGCCTGTTTGTATCCGTACACATCAAAATCAGTAGAGGGGCTTTCATCTTTGCCTCCAAAGACTCTAGTACCTTTCAGAAAAACCCTCAGCAAAGTCAATTAGAGGAGCTCCCTGTGAAGCTTCAGAGCTGTGGGATGAATCATAGCTCTCCATGTCTGACAGAAAGAGTGTTTGAGAGCATGTCCTGGAAGAATTCCTTCTTAGAAATGCTTACCTCTTATTTGAATCCCTTCATGACCTGCTGCAGCCAGGCAAATACACCTGACAGGCATTTGTGCCAGCTCAGCCTGCTTTGCTCTTCCTCAGGAGATGCAAGGTCTAAATTGTCACTTCTTTTAGTGTGCTGGTCCTTGTACCACCATGCTAGACTGGCTTTTTAAGTAGAATAAAAGGTTTTCGCATGTTTGAGACTGAGTTTTTGAAGGTGTTTGGACAGACAAAGCTTACAAGTGAGCTGAAAGTTGGTTGGAACAGTGTTTATGCTTTGCCCTGCTGGTTGATTGAGAAGCATATTTTATGTCCCCCAAAGCACAGATTAGCTGGAGAGCTGGTGACTCAGCTTTTCATTAGCACCTCTCCCTCTGATAGTGGCTTGCCTACGGTGAAAGCAAGTCTCCACATGCATGCAGTCAGTGGTGAAAGGCTGGAGCTCCTAATCCTAACCTAATATTAAACTGGGACAGATTCTTTGTGTCCTGGAAGTGGCTATCCTCCCCATAAATCATAAATGGACACTAGTGACCAGATTGGTAGAGAGCTCTGCGTGTGGCCCAATGAATCCCATCTGCTTTGAGGTGGAAAGAAACACTTGAGGCGGAAGAAACAACATTTTTCAGATTGTTCCTATACCCTATGCTGAAGTTCTCTGCAAGTGGATTTCAGCTCTTTTTGCAATACTAAAAGGAGGGTGGTGACAATGGCCATTAGTGATGCCATGTGAGGAATATTTAAATGCAAGTCTTCTCTGGAAAGCTATAAAAAAAAAACCCAGCCTTTAGACCGGACTAATCAATGTTGTCAAGAGACATGTCATCAACAAAACATCGAGGAGAAGGGGGGAAAAAAGGTGGTGGGAACCCTGCATAGCACCATGTAGTTAGTCTCTTGGAGCACAGTCACAGAACGAAACACAAAGTCTTGTAATAAACAACTGACAGAGCTGAGACAGGAGCAAACTAAGGGATCCTAGGGTTTTCTCTGTGCCACTTCCTTCTCCCAGAGGCAGCAGTTTCTTTAGTTGATTAAAAATAAGAAAAACTTCTGTCTAAAGCTCAATTAGACATTCTCTCTTTAAATTGAGGAAATGGAAAAGCCAAGGAGGAACTTTACTGCCAACACAGGCACTTTTAGTTAGACTTAACTCTTTCTCTCTGTCCATTCTTTAAGGGTTGGAAGTACAAGATGGGAAACATCCTCAGCCATGAACTGGGTTGTCCATTACAGCCATGTTTTTTCCCTTCTCCTCTGTGCTTCAGGCTATTCATTCATGCTGGAGGCTTTCTGAATGGCTGAGGGGAGGGTGAGGGTAAGGTGGTGAAGCTTCTTATCGTGACCCAAGAATGAGGTTGGTCACTTCTCTCCCCAGCCCACCCCCCCACCATTCCTGTGGTCAGATTGCTCATTGTGAAAGCTAAATAGGTTTGGGTTGAAAAATAGATCCATTTATTGCTTTAAAAGATTTATAACTTGCCAATCAAGTTTTTGGTATGTGTTTAAAGTTCTGAACATTGTATTTAAGTGTGAAGTTTACTTTTTCAGGCATACTACTTATTTAAAATTGATTTGAGGCATTACTGACAGCATTTGGTCATGGTAAAATAGCTGCAGAAAGATCTATTTTACAAACTCGAAATGCTGTTCATATTCCCTGAGTGAAAGTGTTTCTTATTTTGTGCCTGATTTTTTGTTCTTTACGTATGGTCCTCCTAGCACTTGAAGCCTTAGTCAATCTTGCTGGGTTTTAATTGAATGCAAAATTAGCCAAAGCTCATCTCGCTTTCACAAAATGTATTTTGTAACATGTTTCAAGTTGGATTTCCTGACTCCAGCTACTGCAGCAGATGTTTTGTGCAGAGATGTGCTTTCTTTTGGTGTGCATAAAACTGTCTCATATTCTGAAAAAATTACTCTGCAAAATGCAAGGCTCTAGTACAGAATGGTGGTAATGACAGAGATATCTATCAAGATAATTTCACGATGCTCAGTGTTGCTTTGCAGTTTTTGTTAATCTCTGAGGAAAATCACTCCTGTTTAATTTTCCTTCTGTAGTGGCATATTGAGCCTGTTTATCAGCATAGAGAAATTTAGGTTGGAAGGGACCCCTGGTGGTCGTCTAGTCCAACCTCCTACTCAAAGCATGTTCCACTAGATCAGGTAAATTTTTCCTTTTATCTAATATGAATTTCCTGTTTCCCAATTTTTGTCCATTGCTTCTTGTCCTCTTACTGTGCACCTCTCAGAAGAGCCTGGCAGCATCATCTCTGCACCCTCCAGCTGCAGACAGCACTAAGGT
The DNA here is from genome assembly GCA_013398955.1 of Callaeas wilsoni. NCBI lineage: Eukaryota > Metazoa > Chordata > Aves > Passeriformes > Callaeidae > Callaeas > Callaeas wilsoni. The sequence goes on along the minus strand of VWPU01017059.1, from coordinate 1,663 downwards.
TTCCCTGGAGCTGCCTCTTCTCCAGGCTGAACGAACCGTTAGGCTCTCGTGCCTCCTGTGCTTCAGCTCCCTAAACATCTTGGTCGCCTTTCACTGGGCCCCAGTGTCTGTGTCTATAATGAGGGGAAGGAATTGGGAGGGGGTGTGATAGCCTTGTCTGATGAGGCAGTGGCTGGTCCTGGGAACAGTGATGAGGAAGTGATGCAATAGATGAGAAAGAATAAAAACTCAAAAGCCGAGCTAGGTGTAGTCTCCATTAACGCATTTCGCATTTCGTATCCACAGGTCTGTGTTTGCTGAGGTGCAAGATGTCTGCCCTGAGGCTGATCTCCAACAGAACCTCCCAACAGGCCTTGTCTAACTCTGATTACACCTGGGACTACGAGTACTATGAGTACGGACCAGTGTCCTTTGAAGGCCTGAAGGCTCATAAGTGTAAGTTCAGTAGAGACATACTTCACTGCAGCTGGGCTTCCTGTCTACATGTTCCTATTCTTCACTTGTGACTCAATACTGTACAAAAACATTTCTCTCCTAATTCCTAGGGTTCTCTGCAATTAGCACTATCCCTCTATTTATTAGATCATCATTATTGTTTATTTTTCTGTATCCTTTTGTTGACCTTTTCTTGTGCATTAGAGAACCGTAGATTTATTGGCTATGGTAGAAATTTGTCAATACTGAGAAATATCTGTCAGGAAAAGTTTACAAAAACAAATTCAGATACACTTCTGAATCTACTTCTGGTGACCTCCTGGTAAGATCAGTGTTGCTTTGTTTTCGTTTCTATTTGTTTGTATTTGTTTCCATTTATGGTAGAAAGGCAGTGGTGAGGAGCCTTACCTGCATTACCTGCGTTTGGTTTTCCTGAAAGAAAAAAAATTTAGATTTTTAAAAGGTTGAAAATAAGAGAAGAATTTTCTCCTTCTGAGCAAACTTGCCATTGGTGCTCTCTTCATAGGAGGAGTGTGCTAAATTCAGTGTTCTCTTAATAATGGAGTTGTTTTACAATAGAAGCAACAAATAGATGATAAGAACCAGAGAGATGAAAAATACAGATTGGAATTGGGAGAAAATTTAACTAGAACAAGCTGGACCAACATTTTTCTAAAAACTAGACAATGGATTTGATGATCTTTCCTTTTAGAGGAGATGATTGTGAAGAGAAAATAAGAGGGGGAAAAAGAGAAACCAACTCAATTACCTAATGGGTCTTGCAAGTACTTTGCCAAAGAGAAAAAACCCATCCCATTTCTTTGTTTCTGAGCTAGATACTGATGTGATCTAGTTTAAACCCAAAGGAGCAAAGAAAGCTGTGTATAAAACCTAATGAACTTTGAAGGTTCAAAATATACCCAAAAACAAGATTAAAACCAAAAGAGGTTAGATGTTGGTGCCAAAAAAATTATGTATTTTATTTAACAGCAAAAGAGGCAAAGACAAAGAAAGAAAGAAAGAAATGGAAAAAGAAGTGTGCATGGGGGGTGGGGGGACAGGGAGAGAGTGACAGGGGTTAGCTGGAAGCACATCACCCACCCGAGGGTNGGGTTAGCTGGAAGCACATCACCCACCCGAGGGTCCCAAGGACGTCTCGTAGCTCCCCTCCATCTGGTCTTCTCGTGGTGAGGGTCCCCCGCAGTGCCGGCTGAAGAGTACAGAATCC
>VWPU01017058.1:269-12579 GCA_013398955.1 Callaeas wilsoni | reverse complement strand
CGGCGCGGCGGCTCCGCGCTGATTTCGTTGATGCCGCTCGGCCGCCGCTGCCCGCTCCGTCCCACCGGGACCGCGGCGCCCCGGGCGCGCCCAGGCTGGGGGGGGCGGACTGGGGGCGGCGAAACCCCAACAACCTCCCTTGGAGGGGGCTCCGGCGGGGGGAGAAAACCGCACCGGGGGGCCCGCGGGGAGCGGGAGAACCGAGGGCCGGGGGAGAACGAAAGATGGGGGGAAAAAAGGGCGAGACGTGGCGGAGAAACAAAATCAACATGGAAGTTGCCTTTTCTCCATTCAAGTTTCCTCCGCTGCCCTCCCAGCCCTCCACTTCTTACATAACTCACCTTCGGGCGGACCGCAGGAATTCTTATTTCATTGTTCCCAGCATCTTCTGGGAGCGGGACGCGGCTCCTTGAGGTGCTCCAGCCTCCTGCAGTCCTCTATCCAAAAGGAGGCGAGAGTGGCATCTCTACCCAGCAAAGGGGGTACCAGCTCTGCTGCCAGTGCCATATGGTTGGCACGTCATGCGCGAGAGCTATCACATGAGAGCTAATGATTGACATGCGCTTGCATTCAGGGAGATTTGTCTCTCTGGGGAAGGAGGACTCGCCATCTGTCACTCTGTACTCTAAAAAAAAAAAAAAAAAAAAAAACGGCAGAAAAAAAAAAAAACCTCTTCCAAATCTCCAGCTCTGCCTACACGCCGCAAAATGGGACCCGGGCAAGATGCAGGCGATGGCGGGGCCGGGAGGAACAATGGAGCCAGCGGGAAAACCGGCCATCCCGGCTGGGCCAAGCGTGGCGGGGACACAGGCGGGCGCTGGGGTGAGGGGGGAGATGCCACGGGGACCCTCGCTGGGAGCTGGCATCTGCGGCTCGCTGCAAAATGCCGCGGCGGCTCGCCCGGGTCCGTCCCCACCCTCAGCCGGCAGCCGAGCGGCGATGGCTGCGGTGGCGAGGGCCTGGCGCGGGCTGGGGTCTGTGGCCGGGCACGGCGGTGGTGGTGGCCGTGCCCCGTTTGGCCACACCGGTGCTGGCAGGGGGCTGCAGGTGTGGTGTGGGCAGGGCTGGTGGCTGCGAGGCCGTGTGTCCCCATGCAGGTGACACACGGACCCGCTGGCACCCCCGTGGCCACGCAGCCATGCCAATGTCCCTCCACCCCGCGGCACAGCCCCGTGGAACCTTTGGCACCCTCTGTGCACACGCACACGCACGCAGAGCCCCCCTTGCACGCTCACGCCCTCCCCGATGCACACGGGGGCTGAGCCTCCACGGATGGCGGTCCCACGGTGGCGGTGGCCGAGGCCCGGCCGTGCCGCGATGCAGCCGACGAGGCCTTTGTCTGTCGGGCAACTCCTCACTGCTCCCTCGCCCTCCGGCCTCCAAATCTGTCGCCACCACAGTGTGTGTGCACCCAGAAATCGCTGCTGCCCTTTTGGTGGGCAGCAGCAGGGCCAGAGAACTCAAACGGGCACACGGTGTCCCCAGAAGCCACGTCCCATCACCCGGTGCCCCACTCTTGGCTGCATGCATTGAGGTTGGTGCCATGTCCTGGATCTCCTCTGTCCCCTCAAATCTGGCGGGTCAGGACCTGCCTGGCTTTAGGGGCGCGGGCAGGGGTTGGGTGCCACACACCAGCACGTGCCGGCCATGCACGCTAGGCGAGGGTGGCACGGCCGTGGCATGGACACGGTGACAGCGGTGCCTGTGGCTGTGCCCACATGCAGACAAAGGGCTGGCTGTGCCCGGCCACCAGGGCTGTGCCAGGGCCGTCGGCGGCGCCCATTCCCCTGGTGCAGGTGCCGGGGCTGGCACGTGACAGAGGAGCTCCACCGGTGGTGAGCATCCCCCCAGCACGCTCCCGCTGCTGAACCCTCCGACTGTCACTCACGGCTGCGGCCGAGCAGATGGCACCTGGGCTGGAGCCGGCCCGCGGGGAGGCAGGGCCCACCCCGGCCCTGCCAGTGCTGGTGCCATGCTGGGAACCGATTCCCGGGCATCCTCCTGGCACAACACATCCCTTTGCCACAGCACTGTACAGCTCCCTCTGCTGCTGCCCTCTTCGTTGTGCCGGTGGGTGACCTGCAGGGATCACTGTGCACCGGGAGCCCACCCTCACCTGACGCCCGTGGCACACCAGAGCGAGTTCTGGGTAAGTCCCTACTCCTCTGCCATTGGTCCCCGGGTCAGGGGACCCCCAGCCCTTGGAGGGTGGCAACACCCCAGGTGTCAGGGCAGCAAAGGCATCGGTGCCCTGGTTCCTGGCATCAGACTTACGGCCCACGGGGTACCACTGGGGGCCCTGATTCTGCCTGAGGCCGAGGGCATGATGCAGTGTGAGTGACCGAGCTGGCCCGTGCGGGGACAGGGATGGGGACAGGGACAAGCCACGAGCCCCTGGCCCAGTGTACCCATTACAGCCTAATTAGCAGCCGGTGAGCGCGAGGGTGGGCGCCGGCGTGAGGCTCATCAGCATGCGCAGCGCTTGGAGGGAGAAGAAAGTGGAGACATGAAACGGGGAGAGATGAAAGCGGAGCAGGGAGATGAAAATCCAAACTGCTGCCTCGTGGCCAGGCGGTGCCGAGGGCCCTCGGCCGGACTGTACCTGGACACAGCCCATGGAGAGGGCAGGAGTGGGATCCCGGTGCTGTCCCTGTGTTGTCCCTTCCACCACGGCCGATGATGGCACAGGGCAGAGCGGGGCAGGGGCAGGCCCATCCTGGTCCTTGGGTGACTTTGGGAAGGGGGTTCATCCAGGGAGGTGAGCAGGGATCTGGCATCACAGCGCAGGGGCTGGATGAGCAGGATCCATCCCCCGGGAATCAGGGTTGCCCCGTGCAGCAGGGGCAGGTGAGGCTGAGGTGAACCCAGAACCATGCACAGTTCAGAGAGCAGGGTGGGAGCAGGGCGGGAGCAGGGGGGAGCAGGGGCAGGGCTGGGGGTTGCCTTTTTGGGTGCGGGGGCTGGGGGAGATGGGCCCCGTGACCCCGGTGCTCTGCTCCCCACCCCGCTGATGGTCCTCGTGTGCAGGGACCGGGTGTCCCAGCACTGCCACCTCTAGTCACTGGCCACCCCAGTTATGTCTCTGGTGGCCTCGGTGCCAGGCAGGCACAGCGGGGAGTTTGGCTGAGGCATGAAGCTCGTTCCTCCTCCAAAATCCATCCTCCGTGTCCCTTCCTTCCCTCCAGCAGGAAGGCGATGGATGCAGACGGGGACCCTGCCTGCGGCAGCAATGGCTCCATCCCCGAGGTGCGTGCCATGGGGAGGGACACGGTGAGGGCACGGAAGCAGGTCGGCACCGGCAGAGCCGGCGGTGGGAGCCGGGTGCTGGGTGGTGCTGGGACCCGGCTGGGAGCCAGCTGGGCCCGTGGCGGCTCCAGGGGCCCTGCATGGGGCGAGTTTGCCAGGGCTCAGCCGGCTGCCGCATCCCCAGCGTGGGGCCAGCGCGTGGCACCGCGGCGGCTGCCTCGACCAGGCCACGCTGCCCCTCCCCGGTGTGGCACGGGGATCATCCCAGGTGGTGCCCATCGCCGCTGGGTCCCTGCTGCCCCTCAGCCAGGCCGATCCACGCAGGGCCCGAGCGATGGATCCGGCTCCGGCATCTCCCCGCGAGCGGTGGCGGGGGGAGGCGGGGGCCGCTGCCAGATGGAGCCGGCTCTGCACTGCAATATTTCTGGGAGGTGAAGGCTGGGGAGAGATGGATGCGCTAACGTGCGGCGGAGCCACCGCCGGGAATGTCACTGAGGGGAGGAGAGCAGCGAGAGCAGGAGCTGAGCCCATCCCTGTCCCCATCCCTGTCCCCGTCCTTGTCCCCGCTGCCTTCGGGCCGGGTCCCTGGAGCAGCTCCTCCCTCGTAGGACCCATCCCCGGGCATCTTCCAGTCACCGGGTGAGCAGGGCCCCAGCTGTGGGTGGGGGGCTCTGGGGGATGGGGAGGGGTGGGTGGTGCCCCGCCTGTCCCAGTGTCCCTAAAAGTCCCTGCAGTGGTGACTGCAGGGTCATGGGTGGGGAGCCTGGGAGCAGGAAGCTGATGGAGGAGGGAAGCTGAAGGAAGAGAGGGGGGCCCTGGCTGAACTGGGATCAGGGGAGTTTAGGGAACCCCCTCATCTTTCGCCAGAGGAGGATGGGGAGATGCTGTGCCAGCCCTGGGGCTGCGGTGTGACTGCTTCATCCACTGGATCCTGCTCCCAGGACATCCGAATTCCTGCCCATATCCCCCTCCTGTGTCCCCAACAAGTCCCCCCAGCCTGTCCCCCCAGCCTGTCCCCCACAGTCACATACAGGTCAGGGACTTAACAAGTGCTTTTTAAGCCACATGTTGTTAATAAGGAAAACGACACCTGGGAATTGCCCAGTGGGAAACTGCCGGAGCTTCGGCTCCTTCTGGGGCTAGGGATGGATGGTCACGGGGTGGGGACACGAGGGACTTGTCCCCTCCGCCTCATGCTCCTTTGTCACTCGGTGTGTTCGCCCCTGCTGGGGTCAGATGCTCTTTGGGGACAGCAGGGGGGTTGGGACAGGGAACCCCAACCCAGGGCTGGAGGGAGCCGCCATTGTGCCACCAGCAGAGCTGGCCGCTGCTGAGGTAACAAGGCCACCCTGATGATGTCACAAAAGTCTATGACATCACAACTGGTCTGTGACATCACCAGGCTTCAGGAGTGGCCACAGCAGCCCCTCCATGGCCGCCCTGGTGGGTCAGGGGGCACACACTGGTGCCACCAGTGCGGGCGTGGCTGAGCGGGTGCTGCTGGCAGTGGCCCCGGTGCCTCCCTGGCAGATGGCGGCTGCCTGGGCCCATTTCGGGGGGCTGCCGGGGCCCGGTGCTGGGGAGATGTGGCACGCGGGGGTGCTGGGGGCTGCCCATAGCCATGGCCCCCTGTCTCACTCGCCTGCCCCCCAAAACTGGGGACAGGTGGCTGGTGGCCGTCTTGGAAGTGCACTGAGTGTGTCAGGCCTCAGCCAGATGGGTGGGCACAGGTGAAGGGGCACCGAGGTGGCACTAGAGACAAAGGCCAGAGGCTGGACTCGGAGCTGTGGGGCTGGGGGTGCCAACCCCAAGCCTAGGGGTCTCAGGTCACATCCCTTGGGAGCGGGTTCAGCCTGGTGCTGCCATCGCAGAGCTCAGCTGCTCCTGCCAGCCCCGCAGCACAGGGGACCCCAGTGTGGGGCACCCTGGGGTGCTCCCCCCCATCCCCGGGTGCTCCAATCCCTGGGGACACCGGGGACCCCCATCCCGCCTCCCGGGAGCCTTCAGGGACCCCCACCCCGGGGAGCAGCACCCCCACCCCAACCCCGAGGTGGGGGGGCCCGGCAGCGAGTGGATTTGGGGAGATGGGGAGGGTCTCCATGGCGACAGAGCGCGATGACGACAGTCGCCATGGCGAGGCTGCGTGGCCCGGCCCGTTGCCATGGCGATGCGCCTGGCACAGCGAGTCGCCATGGAGATGGCCGAGGGATGGAGCGGTCCCCGTGGCTTGGGGACCGGGGCTGGGATGGGACGGGGGAAAGGGGGTGTCCCGGGGGCTGAGCCCCCCAACCCCACGCGCGAGGCCTCGCCGGTGCTGCCGCCTGCCCGGTGCCGCCTCGTGCCCGGTGCCGCCGCCGCCGCCGCCCGGGATCATTTTCACGAGGCTTTTCCACTCCAGTTCACACTCCCATCTGACAGGCCCAACTTCTCATTTTCAGAGTAATCACTCCACTGCACTAATTGCACATGCAAATATGCAAATTCGTATTAATTAATTACTATACTAATTAGTTCTGTGGTATTTGCGAGTAATAAATCATTCGGAGGGAGCGGGAAGCTGGAGACCTGGCCCATTTACACTTCGCATAAAAATTTAATAGGCGCTCCGGCTGATCCGGGACAGCCGCGCCACCGCGCTTAAAGGCACAGAGCTGGCCTGGCACGGCGTGGGGGGCACCGCCCCCCCCGGCCCCACCGCAGAGACGGGGTCAGGGCGTGCAGAGTGGGCAGGGAAAAGGAAAAGCAGGGGAAAAAGAACCGGGGAGGAGGGATGGGGGTGGTTTGGGGGTGAGTGATGGGAGGGGGTGATGGATGTGGTGGCCTCGGTGGTTTCCTCGTGGGGAAACTGAGGCAGGGAGGGCGGGGCTGGGGGACCCCACTGTTGCACCCCAACATAGGGGGGTCTTCTCTCACCTGGCAATGTCAGGCCCCTCCTGGCACCCAAGGATGGGGGTACCCAGGGAGTCACCCCGCTCAGCTGCTGGGCTGGCTGTCACCGGCCACCGCTGCTACACCGGCACGGTGACCACGCCAGAATGGTGACCACACCAGCACTGCCACCACACCAGCACTGTGACCACACTGGCACCAGGACCACATTGGCACCACGATCATGCCAGCACCATGAGTATGACCGCACTGGCACAGTGACCACATGCCACCACATGCCAGCATGGTGACCACACTGTCACGGTGACCACGTTGGCACCACGATCACTCTGGCACTGCCACCGCACCAGCACCGTGACCGTGCCAGCACAGTGACCGTGCTCTCAGGGTGACCACATTGGCACCATGACCACACTGGCACTGCCACCATGTCAGCACAGCAATCATGCTGTCAGGGTGACCACATTGGCACCACGACCAGGCTGGCACTGCCACCGCGCCAGCACCGCCACCACACTGGCACAGCGCTCGCGCCAGCCCAGCGCAGCCGCTCCCCGCTGCCACCTTGGGGGATTTTGCGAGCCTTTAATTGTCGTAAGCACAGATTAATTAAGCAGCGATAAACACAAACCCATGCATTATTGATGAATAAGGGTGAGTTCAGGTTGGTGCGATCGGTGTAATTAAATATAAACCTCAAGCTGCCCATTGTTAGCGGACAAATTACATTACTATTGCGACACGTGTCGGGGCGCCGCGGCCGGCAAGGGGCTCACGCCCTTGCACCTCCACCCACGGCCTCCGGAGAGGGGATGGGGGCAGGAACGGGGACACCCCAGCACCGGGGCCGGGCTCTTTTCCATCCTGGATCCGTGTGCAGCAAGGACGGTGCTCCACAGGCACAGGGACATGTCACCAACCCACGGATCTGTGGGGACAGCAGGAGAGATGAGGTGTCCCCGCACGGCGCCAGTGTGGGGTGGGGACACGCGTGGGGGCTGTGCAGGCATGGATGGCACAGGCCTGGCACACACACGGACGCACACACAGAAACACGGACGCACACACGGACGCACACATGTGCGCGCCCCTGGCACACGCACGAACACACACGTGCCCATCCCTGGCGCGCACACACATCCACGCACCCCCAGACTCCTCCTTCCCTGTTCCCTCCTCCCCTCGCAGCAGGGCACCACCCCCCGCACCGTGTCCCCACATCCCCGACCAGAGCCTCCCCGTGGGCACCGCACCGTCCCCTGCATCCCTCTGGGATCTCCCTGGGTCAGGCACCGTGGCCGTGTCTCCTCCCCGCGGGCACCGGGCTCTCCCCGTTGAGTCCCCAGGGACACCCCCACGCCCCCACGGGGACAAGTGACGATGACGCCGGGGGGCTGCGGGAGAGTGGCGAGCCCGGCTGTGCCCCCCCGGCCCCCCTCGCCCGGCGCGGGGTGGGGGTGCCAGCTGGAAGCTATTTATTAACCAGTCATGGTTAAATTGGTTTATAAATTAACAGATGTTTTAACTTTATTCTTTCTTCTGGGAATGGAGGCAGCAAACTGGTCTGTGCTGGCGGCCGGGACCCCCCCGGGGGGGTCCGCGATGGGCTGGGGGGAGCGGGGCTGGCAGCCCCCCTTCAGCCCACCCTGGCAGGGCTCCGTGGGGGCACCAGGATGAGTTTTGGGGTCCCTTAGGGTCCCGCCTCCGCAGGGAAGGGGGCGGATGGGGCTTCAGGCTGTAGAGAGCACGTGCTACAGGTGGGTAAACTGAGGCACATGATATCTATCCCCCAGGCAGAGGAGACCCCTGGGCTGCCTCTCCGACTCTCACCGCTGCACCCCTTCCCTCCTGGAACCCTCTGGACTTGCCCCCTCCCATTTCCCCTTTATCCTCCCCATATTCCCCCACAAAAATTCCCCCCTCTGAGGTTTTACCCGTTCAGCCCCTCCTGGGCCACGCGAACCCTTGCACCGGGCTCTGTGTGCATGAACCCCCCCAAACCAGCACAGACCCTGCTTGGGTGGGTGCTCACCCCAGGGGTTTTGCCCCAGGGCCCCCCAGACCCCAATCCCACCCCGTGGTGTGGGTGCGAGGCTTGGCGTGGGCCGGTGGCCGGTAGCCGGTGGCCAGTGGCTGCCAACCAGGACGGCTCCAGCCGCGGCTCCGCTCCGGCCACCCTGTGCCAAAGCCCTTGAGTCGCTGCCCGGCCCACGCGGCCGTGCCAGCCCCGGGTGGCCGTGCCAGCCTGGCCATGCCAGCGCCGGGAGTGACATCTGCCACCGCGTGCTGCGGCGCCGACGGGCACACGGGGCTGGTGAGGGCACCGATGGCACCGGGACCAGGCACAGCCCGCGGGGGCCGGGAGGATGGAGCCCCCTGCCCACCCTTTTGGGGGTTCAGGGATGGGGCTCCTCGTCGTGCTGGGGACACGGCCACCCCTGTCCTGCCAGGCGTGGGGACACAATGCCCCATCCTGCTGGGGATACAGCCCCTCCTCCTGCCAGTGTTGGAGCCCCCGCATTTTTCCAGGGATAGGGGGTTGCAGATGACCCCACATCCTGCTAAAGACATGGGATTGGAGCCCCCCGTCGCGGTGGGTTGGTGCAGCCCCCCAGTCCTACCACCACTAGTCAGTGCCTCAGTTTCCCCATCACACCCCCAAGTGCTGCCCAGTGTCCCTGAGTGGGTGCCCCTTCCCCAGCCCCCCATGAAGCTCCATTTAGGGAGGGTCCCTCCCAGGTCCTGCTTCCCCTCTGCAGCCCCCCAGGGATGTCACTGGGGGGCTTCCCAGCAGCGAAGGGGTTAAGCCCCTGCGCCCCCCCCTCTACAACCGCCCTCTCGGGCTCCCACGCGTGCTCTGCTCCCACGCGTGTTCCCACTCCCGGCATCTCCTCTGCTCCCGGAGGAGCACCGGCTCCCACCCGCCACCCCCGCTGGAGCTCCTGGGGGGCGGCTGCACCCATGGGGGGTCTTGGGATGCGGGGGGACTCGGAGGGCTCAGCCCAGGGGCAGCTGGAAGGGGACACACGGGAGCGGGGTGAGGGACACCCGCCCTGGGCCAGGCGGGGGACCCGGAGGTGGATACCGGGGTGAGGGGCACTGAGGGGGGTCCTGGCACCCCCGACCCGAACCCCGCCCATCCTGTGGCCACGCCCCCTCAGTGCACAGGCCCCGCCCCCCGACACTCACCCTTGGACCGGGCGATCGCCCCGGTGTGTTTGTCCCCACGACGCACTGTCCCCGCAGGGCCCTGTCCCTACGATGTCCTGTCCCAGTAAGGTCCTGTCCCCGTGGCACCCCGTCTCCCCAATCGTTCGTCCCTGATGTACCCCATCACCACAACACTCTGTCCCCAGCACACCCTGTCCCCATCTCGCTCCATCCCTGGGACACCTCATCCCCATGGGAACCTGTCCCCACGATGGTCCCTCCCCAGCACACCCTGTCCCCACGATGGTCCATCCCCAGCACACCCTGTCCCCACGATGGTCCATCCCTGGGGCATTTCTTCCCCATGGGACCCTGTCCCCACGATGCTCCACCCCCAGCGCACTCAGTCCCCGTGGTGCTCCGACCCCAAGGCACCCTGTCCCCGTGGCACCCTGTCCCCACGATGCTCCGTCCCTGGTGTGCCCCACCACCACGACGCTCTGTCCCCAGCTCTGTCCCCATCTTGTCCCCAAGACGGTCCATCCCCACACCCTCTGCCCCCGTGACACCGAGCCACGTCCGTCCCCACGGCTCCGCGGTGGGCGCAGGCTCCGGCTCCTCGCCGGTGCCCGCTGGCGGGGGGCGAGCGCTTCTTCCCTCAACCTGCTGCTATTTTTACTCTCTCTGCGGGAGGATTCGCTGCTGCGCGGAGCTGCAGCCCCCGCGGCACCGCGGCACGGGCACGGGGACGGGCACGGCACGGGGTGCCCACGGTGCCGTCCCGGCGACGAGCGGGGCCATGTGTGCCACACGTGTGCCTGGAAGGTGCCCCCGTGTTCCGGGCCCGGTGCGGCCCCCCCGTGCCACGCTGCAGGTGCCACCCGCGGGTGACGGTGCGTGGGCGCGGGCGCGGGCGGCGCGTGCCGATCCCGGGGGGCTGCGGGTGCTGGCGCTGCCGCAGCGCAGGGAGGGGAGGGGGCCCGGCCACCCCCTCACACGGCGTCTTCGTGGGTGGGAGAAGCGGGAACAGCAGCGGGATGGAGCCCGGGAACCTGTTGCCATAACGACTCTGGTCCCGGGATGGGGACGGCGCTCAGAGCCCGGAACGGGGACACCCGGCACGGGGACACCCGGCACGGGGCCAGCCCGGGCACAGGGTGACCGAGGGACCCCCTCACCTTGTCCCCGGATATTGGCCTCCATGAAGACACTGGGTTCTGCTGGTGGCTGTCCCTGATCTGTCCCCACCCATGTGGTCACTGCACTGTGCCACAGGGACAAGTTTGTCACCCAGAGCCAGGTTTTGTCAACCAAAGCCCGGCTTTGTCACACAGAGCCAATATTTGTCACGCAGAGCCAAGATTTGTCACCCAGAGCCGGGCTTTGCCACCTAGAGCCGAGATTTGCCACCCAGAGCCAAGATTTGTCACCCAGAGCCGGGCTGCGCCGTGTTTGCCGAGCTTTGCCGCGTGGTGCCGGGCGGGCGGGAGGCTGGTCCATGGCTCGGTGCCACTCGGGTAAATATTTTGCTGGAGCGGTGGCTGCTGGCCCACGGCCACCCGCAGCCGTTGGAGCACCGGGAGATCCGGGGGACGGAGCCAGTTCCCAGCTCCCCCTTCCTCGTTCCTGCTCAGAGGCGGCTTCCATCGAAACCGCCCCGGGATATCCCAGGAGGGAACGAGCCACCGCTCCGGCTGCTGGCGACCCCGCTGTCCCCCTGCATGGAGACCCCCTGTTTGTGCCCCCTCGGTGGGGTCGGGAGAGGTGCCCTCGATGTCCCCCGGTCCCCGCCTGGAATGTGCAGCTTTGGTGCCGAGCGTTGCCCTGGGCGATGAGTCCCCGCTTCCCCAGGGGGAGAATGTTGTGTCCCGTGGGATTTTCTATGGGGAAAAATCTCCAAAAGCCGGGAAAGAGCCAGGGCAGGTGGGCACAGCCCTGGGTGAAGACACAGCCCCCCACCCCCGCCATCCCGGGGGCTGCAGCTGGGGGTGAGGGGGGCTTGGGGACCCCCAGCACACGGGCTATGGGATGTTTCGGGAGTCCCATGTCCCCACGGATGTCCCCTGTACATATCCCCAGAGGGGTGTCCCTGTCCCATGTGGCACAGAGTAGCCGGGGGGGGAGGGGAATTTTGCCGCTGCCCACAGAGGGGTGGGAGCGGCTGTCCCCCTGCCCCCTGCCCCCCCAGCTCTGGGAAGACTCGAGCATAAGGGACAGGGACACACATGGAGCCACCTGTCCCTGTCCCAACGCAACCGGCCACTGCAGCCCGGGTTCTCCGTGGCAGGGAAGGGGTTAAGGACCCCCCACGGGTTGGCTGAACCCCCTGGGGGGCTCCCCAAGGGCTCATTACCGCGGCCTCAGCCCCCCTGCCCGGGGAGGGGGGGATGAATAATTCAGCGCCTGGTAGGAAGACGTGTCCTCCCTCCCTCTCCTTCCTCCTCCTCCTCCTCCTCCTCACCGGCTCTGCCTTCCCCACCTCCCGCCACTCTCATTCCTCGCCGTACCGAGCCCCGGGTGCCACCGAACTCCGCTCGGTACCGGTGCCAGAGACCCCCCGGCTCCGGTGACTCCCGGCCAAGGCCATGGACCCCAAGGAGCGCAAGAAGATCCAGTTCTCCGTGCCGGCCCCCCCCAGCAACCTGGACCCTCGCGCCGTCGAGATGGTGAGGGTGGGGAGCGGGGAGCGGGGAGCGGGGAGCGGGGCCACCCCGGGAGTCCCTCGTCGCTCCCGGGGCAAAGCGCTGCCCGTGACCTCGGGGCAAGGAGGGACCCCCGGAATGACCGTGTGGGACGGGAGGGGGACACGGGAGAGCCCCAGAGTGCTGGAGGGAGGCGGGGAGGGATGGGGACAGTGGGGACGGGATGGGGACAGAGTGGGGCAGGAGGGAGGGGATGGGACAAGGGGGATTGGAGGGGACAGGAGGGACGGGATGGGACCGGCAGAGCAGGACAAGGGAGATCGGAGGGGACAGAGGGGACAAGGCAGGGGATGGGACAAGGGGGATCGGAGGGGACAGGAGGA
>VWPU01017057.1:0-38483 GCA_013398955.1 Callaeas wilsoni | reverse complement strand
TTTAAAAAAATATAAAATAAATAGCACCTCTGCTCATGTGCTTTTAAAGCCCATCCCATTCCAGCCCGTTGCCACGGGCAGGGACACCTTCCACTATCCCAGGCTGCTCCAAGCCCTCTCCAACCCGGCCTTGCCCCAAAATATTATTTAAACACAAAATTCCTTGTGTTTTCAGCCACAGACGCTCGCCAAATGAAATAATCACGGGAAGATTTGCCAATCCAGCACAAATTTGTGCAGAAAGAGCTTTCTAGCCAAGGACAGACAATTTGCTGTCCGTGCTGCTAACCAGTCGCAAGAAACGTGCCTGTTTGACGAGCCTGTGACTAAGGGACCACTAAAATTTAGCTTTAAAATAAATAAATAAATGAATGAATGAATGAATAAATAAATAAATAAATAGCATCTCTGGCCATGTGCTTTTAAAGCCCATCCCATTCCAGCCCCCTGCCAAGGGCAAGGCCACTTTCCACTATCCCAGGCTGCTCCAATCCCAGTCCAACCTGGCCTGGAACACTTCCAGGGATCCAGGGGTAGCCGCAGCTTCTTGGGCTTGTGGCACACCCTGGGCTCTCAGCCGGCCTTGCTGTAGCACAGAGCTGTGGGAAATTGGATAGAGGATTCCATGGCTTTGGGAACACAAAGGACAAATGCTGCTGAAAGAATAACACTTTTGTGCAGCAAACCAGAAGACGCACAGCTGCCCACTGGAAGACTTTTAAATGTGTGACGGCCATTAAACGCACAATCACAGTCTTGCAAAGTGCACTGTGAGAGGGAGGTTTTATTTTATTATTATAATTATTTTCTGTTCTATTGGCATTTTCTGAGCAGCCTGAGATTGGGCAGGAGGCTCGGGGGAGTCTGGGAAATGACAGAGGCAAAATGCCTGCTGCTTTTGCCCTAAGCTACAAAGCTCTCTGTGTTAAACATGTTTTCTTTAAAGACAGGTGCCCTCTCTGCTTCATCCTAGGACTATGAAATATTCAGGCATTGTGAAGAAAGGGAAAACAACCCCTTTTCCAGGGACTCTGCAGCTCTGTGGCAGTGCAAGCCCTGGCTCTAGAGCATGGATTGGAGCACATGCTGAAGTCCCAGTGATTTCAGTTTTACTAAACAGGTTTACCTTAAATATTTGTTTAAGGTTAGGCATTTACTAGACTGAGGCCTTAAAGATAATTCAGTTCCAGCCCATTGCCATGGGCAGGGACACCTTCCACTATCCCAGGTTGCTCCAAGCTCCATCCAACCTGGCCTTGGACACTTCCAGGGATCCAGGGGCAGCCACAGCTTCTCTGGGCACCCTGTGCCACGGCCTCACCTCCCTCACAGCCAGGAATTTCTTCCCAATCTTTAGTATCTTTGAACTACTTGCCACGTGGGCTTCCTTGCAAAGAAAAAAATCACTTTTCATTCCAGGTTAAGCAGTACCGTTCCTTTTTTTCTCCAGCCCTGCAGTTTCTTTTTCCATTATGTCTGGGAGAAGAGAGCACAGATAGAGACACAGGAGAAACCTGACAGTATTCAGCCTAATAGGGAATATGGGACAGCATTTCGCTTTTAGATCTGTACCGCGCCTCTCATCTTTATTAGAGAAGTTGACAACTGAGCTTATTTCTCTCTGTGATAAAGCCACTGTAGTAAAAGGCTGTTCCCAGATGGCAATAGCTGGCACATGGGAGTAAACACAGATACAAGCAAAACATCACATACTCCCAACCAAAACTGTTGGCTGGTCAAAAATTCTTCAGTTTTAATGGTGTGCGAAACGCCACGTGGAACACATTCTCTCAATAAAAATCGTGGGGGATGTTATTTTCAAATGAACTCTTTAATTAAGAATTTTTTTCTTTAGTCTAAAAGTTTTCACTTGGTCCTGGATCAGCAGAAAAAAGGCGGCACAGCTGACCTTAGCAAGATGGCAGTGGAGTATTGGAAAACTGGGGGTGGGTGGTGGCAGGGATAATTCAGGTTGTAAAGTGCTAATGAGCTACTGGGCTCATCAGAGCGTTCGTTTGGGTTCCTTTGGCTGTGAGCAGCTTTGCCATGAGGACACGGAGCTGCTTTCAACCCGGGGAAAGCCAGGCTGGCTGCGGAGGCTGTGCCTGCGGAGGAGCCGTGGTGGGAGCAGCGCTTTGCCCCCCAGGCACGGCCAGGGAGCTTCCACAGCCCTAACACGCTTTTCAAAGCAGGTGAAATCTCCTGCTCTTCATTCCCCTATGTGCCGGTTTGGACACAAATTTAGGAGGAAACAACCCGAGAGGGGCGTCTCTCTCTCTCTCTCCTGCCTGCCAGGCAAGCAGGCCCCAGCAGCACCTCCCTCACGGGTTCGGGAAAATAATTTCTCGAGTGAAAGTGAAAAAACTATTTATTTAACAAACAGAGTCCCCTACTGTCACGGGAAAAAAGGATATTGAAACCCCCTCCCCTGTCCCCTGAAAGAGGACGATGGATTGTAGAGTTCTTTCTGTAGGTAAAACCTGCAGTCCTGAGCTGGGCCGGGCCAGGCAGGGTCCGACGATCCCCCTTGGAGGGTCCCGCTGAGCAGAGCCGGAGATGGGAGCTGGTCTGGGATGAAAAGCAAGCCAAAAACAGTCCAAAAAGGAACAGAAGCCGCTGAGGCAGATCACAGTCCCTTCTCCGCTGAAAGCCAAAGAGACTAGAGAGCAAAAGTCCTCCAACCAACCAAATGTTGTCAGAACTGGGAGAGAAAAGAATGCAAAACATTCTAGATGCAAGGTCAAGCTGGCCGCGTTGAAGAGTTCTCTCGGCTTCTCGCTCCCCCCTTTGCAATTTAAAGGTACCCTAGAGATCAAGCCGGTGATGGGAAGGCCAGTATGGTCCTAGAATCACCCCAAGACACCCTATCAGCCACAGCCCGTTTGTTTCGCACTGGGATGGTGTCCCCCACATTCCCACCTGGATGGGAGGTGGGCAGGGTCAGGAAGCTGAGCCGTGTCCTCCCCTTCTTCCCTCTTGCCACGACTTTCTCCTGCTTCTGGCTGCAAGTCTAATAAAACACAAACACACCCGTGCATTATGCAAAGCCTTTTATTTAAAATGCGATCCATAAATCCGGGCTGTTTTATTTTGCCACGGATGGGGTTTCAGCTATATTTGCTGTTTTGCCTTTTTTATTCCCCTCTAGGATTTCTGCTCTGAATCCTCTTGGACCTGTGGTTGGGGTTTGCTCTGGGGAATGTCTGCCCTCGCCCTCCAGCCTTCAAACTCCTTCCCTGTGTAAATCCTTTCACGCAGCCACAGAAATGTGCTATATATTGTTTTTGTGCTATATATTGGTTTTATGCTATATATTGTTTTTGTGCTGAATATTGCTCATGTGCTATATATTCTTTTTGTGCTATATATTGCCTCTGCGTTACATACGCTCTGTCTGCTGTACGTGGCCTGTGTACTGTGTAGCCATATATTAGCATCCCAAATACATTTACATTCCATAATTGTTATATGGAATCCCACACTGCCTTGGGTTGGAAGGGAATTTAAAGCCCATCTCATTCTGACACCCTTGCCACGGGCAGGGACACTTCCCAGCAGACCAGGCTGCTCCAAAACTCATCCAACCTGGCCTTGAACACTCCCAGGGATGCCAGTTTTTGCTTAGAACCCTGCAGGTTTGGTTTATTTTGTGAAGGCAGCCCCCTAAGCCTGTCCTCAGGCACACCCCAGCCTCCTGCCTGCAGCAGGGCGAGGGGTTTTTCCAAGGAAAACAGTCCAACATCGGCTCTGGCTCCCGCTCAGAGCGTATTAGTGTATGGATTACATGTAATGCAACCCATTATGCAAGGCAGCCGGGTTTGCAGCAGGGATTACAGCCCGATAACCCCTGGAAATGCAGGTTTAGCAGCCCTGGGTGAGAGCTGGCCCCGCTCACACGTGGGGTTTAAGGCCTCAGGCCCCGTGGGGTTCAGCTCCCGCTGCAAATAAAGAAGGGAGCTGAGCCTCCAGCATTCCCTCCCTGGGGATACCCCTCAGTGCAGGGTGCCTGGAGAAGGCATTTCATGGAATCACAGAATATCCTGAGCTGGAAGGGACCCACAAGGATCAGAGTCCACCTCCCGGCCCTGCACAGACACCCCAACTATCCCGCCCTGTGCCTGAGCGCGCTGTCCAAGTGCTTCTGGAGCGCTGGCAGCCTTGGGGCTGTGCCCATTCCCTGGGGAGCCTGGGCAGTGCCCAGCACCCTCTGGGGGAAGAACCTTTTCGTGATATCCAACCTAAAGTTTCCCTGACTCAGCTGNACCTTCCCTGACTCAGCTCCAGCCGTTCCCTCAGGTCTTGACCCTGGTTGTGAGAGCGAAGAGGTGGCGCTGCCCCTCTGCTTCCCCTTGGGAAGGTGTTGAAGGCTGCAATGAGGTCTCCCCTCAGTTGGTGTTTCAACTCCTGGTGCACATCCCAGCAGGAATGCCGTGGGATACATCCCTGCCACGGGGTGCAAAGCCTTTTTACAGCATCCTCAGCTCCTTGGTGAATCCTCCCTCCACTCAGTTCAGAATTACACAGCTGGGACAAGGTCTGCTGTAAGGTTATGATGTTTGTGGGACTTTTTCTCCTTTTTTTCCTCTCCAATCCGAATCCACTGACTATTTTTATCCCTGAGCTATCATAGCTTTGTCCTTTGCCTTTTTGGAGTATCATGCTAATTGGGTTGGAACAGAGGCTTTCATTACCAAAAGCAATAGCTCACGAACAGAGTGGCACCAATTATTTCCCAACCAAACACAGGATTATTTAATCCAAGGCTGGATTTTGAAGCCAGTGGCAGAGAGGGATGGAGATGCCCCACAGGCCTGGCTATAGCGATAATTATCTGAGAGAGGGACATAGGCAGGGCACTGAAATCTTTTCAGGTAGGATTTTGGGGGGTGAAGAGGCGTCAGATTTGATGAAAGGTGACTGGCTGCAGAGTCCAGCCAAAGTCAGGATTTCCTGGGGCTGAGGTAGGACCTGTTCAAACCTGTGTGAGTCTGTAGTGGAAAATATGAGAACCTGGAATTGCGATGGTTACAGGTCGTGGAAGAGCTGGTGGGGATATTAATCTTCCTGCTTTCATAGAATCATGGAATCATGGAATGGTTTGGGGTGGAAGGGATCTCTTAAAGCTCATCCAATTCCACCCCCCCCCGGCAGGGGCAGGGACACCTTCCACTATCCCAGGTTGCTCCAAGCCCCATCCAACCTGACCTTGGACAATTCCAGGGATCCAGAAACAGCCACAGCTTCTCTGGGCCCCCTGTGCCAGGGCCTCACCACCCTCACAGGGAAGAATTTCTTCCCAATATCCCATCTATCCCTGCCCCCTGACATTGTGAAACCATTGCTGCTTGTCCTCTTCCTCCATCCCTTGTCCCAAGTCCCTCTCCAGCTCTCCTGGAGCCCCTTTAGGCTCTGGAAGGGGCTCTGAGGTCTCCCTGGAGCCTTCTCTTCTCCAGGTGAGCACCCACCGCTCTCCCAGCCTGGCTCCAGAGCAGAGGGACTCCAGCCCTCAGAGCATCTCCATGGCCTCCTCTGGACTCACTCCAGCAGATCCATGTCCCTTTTACGTTTGAGGCCACGGAATTAAGTGTGAGGTTATATTTAATTACATCTCTCTGTTAGACACCAGGATGAAGCCTCTCAGGAGGGATGGAGCACCCAAGGGTTGCTGCTTTCCAGCCCTGAAAGCACTGGGGACTTTTTTCCAGCCTGCCCAGTCAGCCCAGCAGCACTTGGCACCTCTGTCTCCCCTTCCCACAGGGTGCAAATGCTAAAGGCACTAATGCACAGAGGAGAACCAAAATGTCCTGCAGAGGAAGGATTTGTGTTGCCAGCACCTCTCCAGGTCGGCACAGAGGAACGGAAGCTGTGGAGCAGAGGCTGTAAAATATCCTTGATCCAGGGGAAACACTGATCTGAGCTGCTGCAGGGTATTAGGAGAGTACAAAGCCGGGCTGTGGAGTAGGGATAGAAACCTCTGGACTGCCTGGCACCTGTGGAGCAAGACCTTTGTTAATCCCTGACCCCTGTGCAGTTCCTGCACGGAATCCAGGGGGTGAGGACGGATGCTCTGCTCCCGCAGGAATACCTGACACGCTGGGTTTTGTCCTCCCAGAGAGCTGATTTTGGAGATGGGGAGAGAGGGAAAGCAGTGAGGAATCATCTGTGATTAATCAAATCAGAGCGCACACGCCCGCAGGGATTGGATCGGCCCCGGACAGGGATGTTCAGCACCGCCGTGCAGGATTAAGCCCCCGTCTGTCTCCTCCAGCACCTTGCACTGATGCTGGCCACAGCCAGATGTTTCTGAGGAAGGTGTAAGAAATCTGGGAGCAGGCAGACTCCCCCTGCCCCCACCACCCTCAATGTTTTCCCTCCTCTGCCTCTCTGCCCTATTTCTCTGCCATGCAAAGGGGACTGCTGTGGGTGCTGTGCCCCGGGCTGCGGGGTGAGCTCTGTGTGCTGGAGGCTTTAATTATTTCTCTTTCATTCTCAGTCGCAGCTGCCAGAAGATGCTGCGTTTGGGGCTGGTGGCTGAGGCTGCGACGTGAGCCACGACACCAGGGACATGGTGGGGATGGTGGGCTCTGAGACCCCGGCTGTGCTGCTGGCTCCTGGGGGCACCACACTGGCCCAGCCTCCTGGGCAGGAGCATGGACACAGACTTACAAAGTCCAGCCAGCTCAAGGAGGGCAGCAAGGCAGGGAGCAGAAGCATTTATTTTGTATTTGAAATTCTCCCTGTCCCCCGGCAGCTCATACTCAGCAGGTTAAATCCCTTTCTCTCTTTCCCTTGGCACTAAGCCCACCAGAGGCAGAGCTGCAGCCCGAGCTTTGTCCCCAGCCCTGTCCCCAGCCGTGGTCTCAGAGGACATGGACATGGATTTTTCCGAGTCGTTCCCTCCAGCAAAGGCAAATGACGGGTGAAGCTCAGGAGTGGCCGGCTGGGGACAGGCACTGGGTCTGCACCGGGTGCTCCTGCCTCCACGGACAACCTGAACACCTTCCCAGCCCCAGGGCAGGACCTTGTCTCCATCTGCCCCTGCTCCCACCGTACTGCCCTCCTTGGCACCCAGATCCTGCCACTCTCTGGAGGGCGAAGGGCTGGTGCCCATCACGCTGCTGCTGCTGCTGTTGAGCCTCCTCGACTGCAGCTTTGCTGTAGAAATGCTGGGATTTTTTCCCCAGAAAAAAGATTCATATTTTCTTAGATCTGCAAGGCTGATTGAGCAGAGGAATTGATTACCATGACCATGAAAAATGTCTTATCTCCTTAAGTCTATAAAGGACTCATGCTGATGAAGTTACGAAATCCCTGTGAAGTCCCTGAGGTGTGTTCTGCCAGAGACCAGAGTTGCTGGTGGGGTCCCTTCCCTCGAGAAGCACAAAATCCAGGGAGCTATGCCCATTGCCTGATGCCTCTCCAGCAGGGAGCTGTGGTTTCTGTCTCAAGTGGCTCCCTGTTGCTCCAATCAGCAGGACTTTTCCTTCTCCACAGTGGTGGAGAACACAGAGGCAGCTTTCTGTTTGCTGGGATGAGGCTGATGCTGCTGTGTCTCAGCTCACCAGTGATGGTTATCCTTGGTTCTCCTCTACCCTTTGGCCTGAGAACATGAGCCTTGTCAATCCTAAACGTGCTGGAAGCACTGAGATACTGAGACACTTGGATTTACCAAATCCCAGAATGGTTTGGGTTGGAAGGGATCTCTTAAAGCTCACTCAGTTCCAACACCCTGCCGTGGGCAGAGATATCCTCCACTATCCCAGGTTGCTCCAAGCCCCGTCCAACCTGACCTTGGACACTTCCAGGGATCCAGGAGCAGCCACAGCTTCTTTGGGCACTCTGTGCCAAGGCCTCACCACCCTCACAGGGAAGAATTTTTTCCTAATATCCCACCTAGACCTGCCCCACTTGAGCTTAAAGCCATTCCCCCTTGTTCTGTCCCTCCATCGCTTGCCCAAATTCCCTCTTCAGTTCTCTTGGAGCCCCTTTAGCCCCTGGAAGGGGCTCTAAAACTACCCTGGAACCTTCTCCCCAGCTCCCAGAGCAGAGGGGCTCCAGCCCTGTGATCACCTTCATGGCCTGTTCGTGGTTTCTGAGCTCCAGCAGGAAATACAGTGAGAGGCAGCATCCCCTGATTTCTTCAGACAGCTCTGATGTTTTGACTCTGCCTTTTGCTCTGAACCTCAGCATCCCTTTCTGACACACACATCTGTGCGGAGCCACAAGGAGAATTACAGGCACCAAGTATTACAAAGCCAGACTTTGGGACACTCTATGTGTTTAGGATGAATCCTGGGCCATTAGCAATCGCTCCTTTCTTTTTTTTTTTTTTTCCCCCACCAGGTTAATATCAGCAGCCTAAGTGGATGCTTTCTATTTACATTTCTTTTTCCGTGTATTCTTCGTGGTGAGAACCAGGTTGTGAGCAATCTGTGTGCTCCAAACAAGATAATGCAGAGATACAGAAGACCCCCTGCTTGGCTGGAGATTGCTGGATAATATATGGCATTCTGGTGAGATAATAACCTGAAACAGAGTAATTTTTTCTCCTTGAAGAATTTACATCAAATACTTAAGGTAGCCCTTTGTGAACAGAGAAGTCAGAGGTGGTATCATCTGACTGGAGAACAGAAAAGACTTGAAATAGGGGGATAAAAAGAGCTAGTCATTGAGATGATTTCGTTTTCTTCAGCTTGCAAGGCTTGGGAGACAGTGGGATGAAAGAGGATGGAGGGAATAATTGGAGTTATGAAGTGTGGGCAGCGAGCTTGCTGCTGGGGGAGTTAATGAGCTCTAGGAAAATTAAATCCCTGGCATGAGAACTCGCTGTGAGGATGCTCCCCCTTGGTTTTTTTCCCCTGCTGGCTGCCAGCAGGTACTAGAAAATGGGATTTTGCCACAGATGATGCCAGGCCAACCTGCTGTCACCAGATTTCTTTCTTTGAAAGGGAGCAGAGCTTCTAGGCAAGGCAAATGCAGTGTCTGGAGTCTGCCTGCCTTCCCTAAAGCATTGACTGTGTGCTGGCAGGAGATTGCAGAGGGGGTCTGAGGGTCACTGTTGCTGCTGTGGCCTGGGGAAGGGCTGTGAAAGCAAGGGGGTGGGTTAGGGGTGGTGTAAAACAGGGCAAATGCCCTATTGCAAATGGTGAGCTCAAGAATCTGGGAGATGAAGCAAATTTTCCAATAAACTGGAGGCTTGTGAGTGGAAATTAAAAGGAGAACCAAGACCTTGGTGCATTCCTTAGGTGCTGTTGATATGGGATGCTGCTGGGAAAAAGGAAAATGTGACCCTAATGATGCCTTAGGATTTTAGCTTTTATATTTTCATATATTTGTAATCCTGCAATTCTTTAGTGTGTAACTCTGAGCTCCACACAGAGTGTGAGCAACTGCTTTTCCCATTTTGGTCACACACAACAATTCCTCTCCAGGCCTGAGAATCAAGGACACCTCACTGTCTCAGGCCCCCAGAAATGGAAACAAAAGTGAGTTGAGGGGAGCAAACTGAGAGAATGGGACTGCACTGCCTGAAGCTGGAATTGGACAATTAGCCTCTGATATGCAAATGGACAAAACTTTTATCTGTCCCAAAAACGTGTGGCTGTGTCCATCTTGGGTGCAGTCTCTGCGAGACTCCTGCACTGCCCAAGGTGTGCCCTGTGAAGGCCGTTCCATAAATCCCTGCCCTTTATCCTGTCACTCTGCCCAGCCTCTGCTCCAGGGCAGCCTCTACAAGGCATCACTAAAACATAATAAGCAAAATGAAGATGAAGAAATATTTAAGGACTCTGCTAAATTCTGGGGAAGCCTCTTTGGTAATGTGCCACAGAGTTCTGGTGTTTGCCCCCCCAAAAAGGGTGAGTTTAAATCACAGCAGATGCAGCACAGGGGTGTTGGGAAGGGCAGGGGAAAAGGGCCTATTTTAGGCAAGGAACTGAAAAATATCATCTGTGTTTGGCCAAGGATGTTGGGAGAGGACGTGATGCCTGTCTATAAATACAGCGGGAATGTAAACACCAGGGAGGGAAGCAAACGGATTTAACTGGAAGGGCCGTGTCAGCAGAAACCCAAATCGCTCTGGAGCGGGCAGGAATAAATCCGAGACGGGATCAGCACATGGCTCTAGGATCCGGGGATGGCTGGGGCTAATAGGATTGTTGGGGGTGAAAGACCTCAAAACTAATTTTGAGGCAGAGCTTGTTAAACTGATGAAAGGTCTGACAGGGCCGTTTTCTGCCGGCAGCAAAGTGGGGGCTGAGCTGGGAAATCCCTTTGAGGGTGTGTTACTGTGAGCTCCCTGACTTGCATCCACAACATCCCAGCGACCCTGAGCCTATGGTAATAGGAGTAGGGACTATTCATAGCACCACAGGATTCCTTATTTGTATTTTCCACGCCTATCCCATGCTATTTGTAAGAAAAAAAAGGGAATATTTGAAATTAATACGGGAATATCTGAAAATGCCTCCTTGCACCAGGCTGGATGGATATTAGGATTAGCACAGGGATAATCCCACCAAGGTCCTTGCTGTAGGTACAAAAGAGCTTGTGAGGGTCCTGTGCTGATGAGCAGAAGATGCTCGTGGTGGGGGGTGCTCAGCCCTGCCTGAGACAAGGATGTGTGGGCACAAACCCACTCTGAGCTGCTGCATGTTGCTCCTATCATGGGAACTACAATATTGCATTAGCACCTTATGGCAGCAGACCAGAAATGGGCAAAAATTTACTTTTTTCTCAGTTAATCTGAGCATTTCCTGCAATCTGAGAGCCTCCAGACAGATGGATCATAGAGCTCTTGGTGTTTTTTGGGATAGGCCCTCGCAAGGAGGTTTGTGGGCTGCCAGCCACACTTGAGATTTTGGAAAGGGTCGTGTGAGGGAGGTGGGAGAGGTTCCCCTGGGGCAGAAGGGTGTTTGTTCTGCAGAAGGAACAGACCTAGAAATGATTTCCCTATTTTTTTTCCCTAGGCATTTCAATTTTGTTAATCAGACGAAGCTCGCAGAACTGTTAATTTGTTGGGCTGGAATTAACCTCGTGATGAGGGTGTTTGGATAAAGCCTTTGGGAGGCTGTGCTGTTTGGATACAAAAGGGGTTTGCTGAAGCTTATGTAGGGTCACAGTGGCCTAATTAGGATTTAGGGGAAATGGTGTTTTTTATAACTGGGTTTTTAGGTAAAGGAAGGAGGTGGCTGGAATGTACTGTTAGATGTGGAGGGTAGCATTAAATGAACATGTGAATGAGATGACTCTCATTAGAAAAGGGCAAGTTTGATGAACAGTTCCTGAGAGCTTCCCCTGGAATGATGCCTTTGACTTCTGCCTCCTGCCTTATTAAGGCAGGACAAGGAGGCTGGGAGGGTGGGAGGGATAATGAACTTCTGGGAATGCTGGGGGAGCACGGCTTTGATGCTGGCAATAAGGAGCAATCACTTCACCTCTGAGCCCAGCAGTGCTAAATCTGAGCATCATCCCAAAATTCATCCGCTTGGGAATACGGCAAAACCACCATCAGGCCCAGGGGGATGAGGTTTGGCTGAAAGTTAAGGTCAGTGTTGGTGGAGGTTTTTGGCAGGGCTCATGTCCAGGCCCGTGCTGGGGCTGGCATGGGCAGGTGAGTCTCTCCTGGGTGTGCTTATGGTCCAGCCCGGGGTTGCATGGGAAGTTCTCCCCAGCATCTCCCAAAATTCTCCCCCAGGAACACCCAGGCCTGCCACAAGCCATGGTGGAGAACAAGTCCAGAGTTACTTCCTGCACTTGGGATGAAGCAGTGCTGGTTTTATCCTGCCTAAAATAATCTGGACTATTAAGCCTCGAGCCCTAGACCTTCTCAGCCTGACAACAGCACTTCAAGATGATTTCCCTTGAGCTCTCTACTTGCTGAAACAACCTGTGTGCGAAACAACTTGTGGCTGTGTGCTCCAGCCCAGCCGAGCGCAAAGGCTCCAGGGATGGAAGCAAAATCCCATTTGTCTTTCCTGAATGCAAACAGTTGGAGGATCAGAGATGCCCATCCTATTTAAAAGCAGCTTAGAGCAATTTTCAGGTGCAGGGATGCATTTTGCTGAATAAGATGGTTTTTGTTACTACTCCTGCAATTGAAGATGAAAATCTTGCTTCTCATCAGTTGCCTTCCTGAATTTGGTGATCACCTCCTTTGGTTTATTGGAAATAGGCTGACAGACATGGGAAGAGCCTTGGGGATTAATGGAGTGGAGCTGTTTTTATGGAATCTCTGCTAGATCCCCCAAGTGAGGCTGAAAAGGATTTTCTGAGCCGCTCAGCTCTCCTGGAGGAGGTTTTAAGCTCTGAGACACATCTCCAGTCGGATATCCCCAGGTGATGTAGATGTTTGTGGTTTTCCTGGATAACTTTCCTTTGAGACAAGGAGATTGATGCCCTGAGCATCCGTGAGACCATCAGACCCAAAGTATTTTCCTTCTGGGCTCATATTCTTCTGGGCCAGAAATGAAAGCTGGCTCATGTTCCCCCCACGCTGCTTTTCCTCATCCCTCCTGCATCTTTGACCTTTAACTGTGGGTTTGTCAGGGCCAGGATTATCCCCCACAGCCAGTGCAGGTTTAGGCAATGAGGTCCCGGTGTTGGTTACACCCTTCAGCAGGAGTTGACATTCCCTGGTGCTGGAAACTGCACGAACCAACCCTCAAATTGCAGCAGCTCCCACGCTGCTCCCCTGACTCCAACTGCAGCCATTGGCAGCCCTGTAATTGTCACTGTAATTGCAGGGGACTTGGAAACCCTGAGCCCTGCCAGAAACATGGTTTAATCTTTCCTGAGCTGTTGCTTTTGAGGGCTGAGCGTGGGGATTTGCTCTTCTCGTGATGGCAGGGGGTCAGTCCTGAGCCCAGCGCTGGCAGGGAGGGTCTGGGTGCTGCTGCTCCCTCCCAGTGCATAACAAAGAGCCCAGGTAAGCTCGTTACAGGGGCTTATTCAGCAGATGGACGAGCTGTTGCCAGGTAGATCTTATTGCTCATTAATATGCCATTGGCCTCATTTGTGTGCCCTGCTCACCTCTGGCTGTATCCTCGTCTGGCACAGAGATTGTGTTTCCAGCCCAGCCTGTCCCTGGCATCCTGTTTCCATTGTTCCTCACCTTCCCCGATGGAAATAACTGGTGAGGGAGCTGGGTATGGCCGTACCCATGCCTGGGGCTTGAGAGATGACCCGAATGTGGCACTGGGGCACAGTCCCAAGGCTAAGGAGAAATGATGCCCCATCCCTGGAAGTGTCCAAGGCCGGGTTGGACAGGGCTTGGAGCAACCCGAAATAGTGGAAGGTGTCTCTGTCCATGGCAAAGCTGGAATGAGATGGGCTTTAAGGTCCCTTCCAACCCAAACCATTCTATGAACCTATGATCTGACTGCAAGAGATACCAAAGGTTTCTGTATGTTCTCCAGCTGTGCTCTCCCAGTGTCCCAAAAACCCCTGGGGAGGGTGTTTGTGAGCACGTTGACACGGGAATAGGTGGGTGACACAAAACACCTCGACCTGCAGCACAGCAGGGAGCGATTTGGGGCTGGGAACCTGCTGTGTTCACCTGTAGCGTCTGTCAAAACTCCCCTGAAAAACCAAAGCCTGGCAAAATCCTTCCCCCTGTGCAATTCTTTCTTAAATGTTTGCCATCAGTACATTTGGTTCTCCATTTTCCCTGGTACTGAAGTGAGAGATTTCATAATGATTCACACTGTGTTCTGCTGAGCAGCTTCAAGCAGCAACTGGGGAGTCTGTTAAACAGGCATCCAGCCCGGAATATTTTGTACACTATCTAAATGCAGCGCTGTAATTAAAAGACATGCTTGAAATAAATGACAGAGGGCTTGGGGTTTCAGGTTTTTTTCCCTCTTTTTTTTTTTTTTTTCCTTCCCCAAGGGAGATAGGAAGGCGGGTGGAAGTTGTACTGAAGTACCAAAAGGCACAACAAGCACAGTTGAACAAATAATATCCAACAATGCGGGTCGACGGAATTGCTTTCAAATGCTGCATGTTCGGTTATCACCCAGGGAACTTTCTGTCTGATTAAAAATAATTATTGCTGGCATTAAATCTGTTCGGAATTACTCAGCGCTATTCGTCTCCTACCGCACGCTGCTACCATATGCCTGGTCTGTTGAGTGAAAAATGTCTCTTTTATTCGGATAAATAATGCTTTGTAAATATTTAGAGATGAATGTTCTGGATCAGTGAGTGGCTATTTTTTTTTCCTGATGATAAATATGTGCAAATGAGCTTGTTTTTGGCTGCGGTTCCATTTGAGGCAGGCACTGTATGGGGCCAGATTAATCCCTAGGTGAGCGTGCAGGGGCTGTGCCAGGATGATTTACCATGGCGACAGCAGAAGGGTCACAGAATCATGGAAGAGTTTGGGTTAAAGGCCATCTCCTTCCAAAACTACTGCAATGAGCAGAGATACCTTTCCCTATCCCAGGTTGCTCCAAGCCCTGTCCAACCTAGCCTGGAACACTTCCAGGAATCCAGGGGCAGTCACAGCTTCTCTGGGCACCCTATGCCGGGGCCTCTCCACTCTCAGTCAAGAATTTCTTCCCAATATCCCACCTATCCCTGCCCTCTGGCAGTGGCAAGCCCTTCCCCCTTGTCCTGTCCCTCCATCCCTTGTCCCCAGTCCCTCTCCAGCTCTCCTGGAGCCCCTTAGGCGCTGGAAGGGGCTCTGAGGTCTTCCTGAGCCTTCTCTTCTCCAAGTGAACAACCCAGGCTCTCCCAGCCTGGCTCCAGAGCAGAGGGGCTCCAGCCCTCCGAGCATTTCCGTGGCCTCCTCTGGACTGGCTCCAACAGGCCCATGTCCTTCTGATGTTGCGGGTGCCAGAGCTGGATGCAGCACTGAATGTGGGGTCTTATGAGAATGACGCAGAGGGGGAGAATCCCCTTCCTTACCTGCTCCTTGAGCTGCTTTGGATGCAGCCCGGGACACGTTTGGCGTTCTGCGCTGCCAGTGCGCATTGCCAGGTGATGTCCAGCCTTTCCTCCACCAGCATCCCCAAACCCTTCTGGCAGAGCTGCTTTCAACCCCTTCAACCCCCAGCTTGTAACACTGAGGGTTGCCCCAATCCAGGGGCAGAACCTCGCACTCAGTCACTTCTGCTGCTGCGCAAGTGGGTAGAAAACTTTAAACGATTTCAAAACCTGTTAAGATATCTGCAATGCCTTCCAACCAAACATGGTTGCAGGTACCTGGATATTGGACAAATGCCAGGGATCTCCCTTGTTCCTGCTGCTGAAGTCCGAGGAGGGTCCATGGGACATGGGCAAGGGTACAAGAGCTGGATCCCACATTGTGTCTGGATCTGACCCTGCTCCCCAGAATGCCTGGAAGGAGGGTTTGTTTGAGAAATGGGACACATGAACCTCTTGGCATGCCCAGACTCCTGCCTGGTGCCGAGAGAGGCTCATGGGACTGGAAGGGATCGTGGTTTATAGCTCCTGGAGCTGTGTGATGGCAGTGGAGCTGACGCTTTGCATCTTTCTCCTTTTACACTTCAAAAGTGCTGCAGGGAAAATGCTCATCTCGGTGCCAAAAAAATGCATTTGCTGAGCGCATAATACCTCCAGGACAGCTGCTCTGGCTGGGTCCTGGTGATTCATGGAAAGGGAACACGGCTCTTGGAGGGTGCACGGAATATTTAAAGCAATGCAGTTTTCACGTGTTATGTCCAGAGGCGTTAAGCGAGATGAAATCTCCCCCACAGGTGAGATAACGGGTTCTGCGAGAGGTGACAGTTCACCAGACCCATCCCTCCACTCCCAAAATGCCTCCCAGGGAGTGGAGGTGTTGGAGAGCACGTCCAAAAGATGAATGTCTTTCCCTCAGGATATGCACAGGAAGCGGGATGCAATTCCCAGGCCTCCAGCCATCTTCACCCAGGTCCTGCCACCTCTTCACCTCCGTCACCTCTTTCTCCCAGGCAAATTCCAGGTGGCTGGAGGTCCTGGCTCGTGCTGCCGGCCTCAGCGAACACCCTCTGGATGTATTTGCTCTGCATTCCATTAAAACACGGAGGCAAACAACGGGCATTAATGAATTCCTTCGTTTATGATGACAATATGGTTTTGAGTCCTTCTATTGATTTGCCGAGCAAGCTGATAAAAAGAGCAAACCTTGCAGTATTTACCGCCCCGAGCCGAAGTGTGATGTCTGAATCAACAGAGCCTGTTTGCTTTTCGAAATTCAAATGAGGACAAAAATAATCTCCTTTTCAGGAGGCCAGCAGGCCCCTGCAGGAGGAGTTTTGCCAAACTCATTCAAAAAGATGTCACGGCTTGAGGCCAACCTGAAGGGCCTGGTTGGTGTAACTGGGATTTCCCCAAGCTTTCGGGTCTGTGCTGATGCACAGAGGGGCAGACACTGGGTCAAGCTGTGAAAACTGGAAACTGGAGCAAAAAAGCTTTTGACAGTCAGCTGAGTCATCAACTTCACGTGGTTAATTAGGCATAGTTCCTAATCAAAGTCATTATTTACCTTGGAAAGCAGGAGACTGGGCTGCTCCAGCCTTCTCTGAGTGCAGGGCTGGGCTTTGATGTGTTTTCTAGGGAGGACAGTGGCAAACAGAGGCACACGGTTCCTTTGCGTGCATGGAGACAGGAAAAAATCCCAGAAATGAAGAATTTGGAGCCACAGGGAGGCTCAGTGTCACCTCTGGTGCTCTGGGTTTCTTCCACACTCTCCCATATTCAGTGGGAGCTGCAGGATGGAAAGGGATGAGCAGTGGGAGCCCGGCTGACTGTAGGCTGGATCAAAACCACCCTGTTCAGATTAACTACAAAAGAAAAACAAACCAAAACCCAAACAGGATTAGAGAATTTCCTTTCTTTCTCTGGAATACTGGAGACCACAGGCCATGCTTCTGCCTCTGTGCTCACCCCAAGAGCGGATGGAGCAAACTCGTCCTCTGCTTTCCACTCCAAAAGGCAGCAGCACGTTCAAGCCTTGACCAAAGAGGCCATTACAAAGGCAAGTCAAAGCCTCGATTTAAACCAGCTTGTTCAAATATTTTCATGCTCCTTGTGGTTGGATTCCAGACTTTTACTCCCTGATTACTTTAGCCTGGAAAAAAAAAAGGAGAAAAGAAAGGCCTGATTCAGGGATGAGGGTACGGCACTGCTGAGCACAGGGTGCTACAGTTTCCCCAGGAATTCTTTCGGGTCTCAGAACGCCCTGCAGTAAATAAAAACAACCAAAGATTGCTAAAGATTGAGGGAGATAGTTTTGCCCATCTTAACAGGTTATAGGATGCTTTACAGGAGAGTGAAGTTCGAGGCATGCTCCATGGACACTATTAACAGTTGTGGTTATTAATGAATATCCTGGGCTTTTGGCACCATCAAATTGTTTTTCGTTCTGGATTCTGAAGGGACTTTGGTTTTCCTGGACACCCCATGGAGAGGGGCTCTGGGGACACTTCCCATGTTTTTGTGTTCCTCTGAAGTGGCAGCTGTGAGAGGTCAGGGGATGCTCCGGGGCAGTGCTGGCTCCATCATTGACTCCAGCTTCACTCACAAACTGTTTATGGTCGTTACTGGCTTCTCACTCTTGGTGTCATGGAGATGCTCTACAAGCGAAACCTCTCAGTGAGCTCATCTTGATGTCCAGACCCATATATATATATACATATATTTTTTTTTTTTTCTGCAGCCAGGAATGTGCTTGCAGGGTGCCTCAGAAGCCACGAGCTTTAACATCCAGGGGGGACACTGGAAGGTCTCCCCCATACCCTACATGTGACAGGCACTTGTGTCCTTGTCCCCTTTGCTGGAGAGTTTAGGCCTGGAAAACCCCTCATGGCCACAATCATCTCTCCAAGGCCACAGAGCAGGCACAGGATCAATTTTTTTTTTTTTTTTTTTGCAGAAGACGATTTTTAGGAGGAAGGAAGCAGCTGATGGTGGCGTGTGCTCTTCCCAAACAAAGATAAAGGAGGGTGCTCCAAATAACTCCGTTCTTGCTGGCAAGGGGTATTTTTAACCAGCAACACGACACAAAAATAACACAGACGGCTGGGAAAAAAAGGAACGGCTGCTCTGCTGGGAGAGGAGCTTGCTCTGTTTCATGGGGAAGGCAAGAAATATTTATTTTGCAGCCCGCTCCCAGCTCCCCATTAGCCGTGCCATTCGCAGGAGGTGTTACCCATGGTGTTTGCATGGACATGAGGGATGATTTTAAATGCCTGCTATAAAGTAATTAAGGTTGAAAGGTCAGGCCTGGGTGTAAACAGCCCCCAGGAGCCGGTTTTTACACCGTGGCCATGCCCTGAACCAAGAAAGAATTGGTCAACTTTGTGGTCTCCTTCCTCCAGAGATACTTTGGACATCTGGGTGCTCTGGTTAACGCTGTCAAAAGGCAGAAAATACAGCTCTGACTCAGTGCCAAACCAAGAAATGACCTTTTTCCAACACTGCTGCCTGCAGCCTTCCTTCCCCACTGTGCTGCCGAGCCAAGGGTTCCCCTGGACCGCGCTGGGAACGGGGCTGAGCCTGCCCGCGGCAGGGAGAGAGCTCCGGCACGTCCTTTATGGTGTCTGGGCTTTTCTAGCTGTGATAAGAACCTTCGTGGCTTTGGGGCAATTTTTGTACATGCTTGACAGCCGTTTTTTTCCCCTTAGTACAGAGCAGGAGACGAGCTGGGGTAAGGATGGGATGTGCAGCGTGTGGGGGAAGTTTTGGAAAGAGGCTCAGACCCCAGGGCTACGCGAGGCGTGCGGAGACTGCCGGGGATGTTGATATTTGGGTGGAAAAGCGGGAGTATTCCCTTGCGGGTACACGCCCACACGCGCAGAGGGGAAATTAAGGTTCATCTCCTGCTTGTCAGAGCATCATTTGGGGAGAGCAGTCAGGAAAAGGAGCAGTTGTGGAGGAAAAGCACGGTCCGTGCTCATGGAGCAGCCCCTCTCTCCGTGCTGCCGTGATGGGAGTCAGCCGCTCCCCTCTGCTTTCCCCTCCGGGATGAATAACGGAGCCGCGATAACCTTTAACGTGTCCTAGAGACTCTCCCAGCTTCTTAATTTTAGTGTTTTATTAGCAGGGATGAGGATGGAGTAAAAGTGTGGGGTGTGTGTGTGAAATGTGGAAGTGTCTGCTGGGGCTTCCAAGGAGACCCCCCAAGAAATGCACTCAGTTCCTACAGCAGCATCTGCATTCCATGGGCAGGGAGCCCCATAACTCAGCTTTCCTGAACCTGCAGCAACCCCCAGTAAATCTCATTTGTGTTTTAAGGCTTAAAAGCTCCAGCAGCTCCGGGAGCCTTTGCCGCAGCGCTGCAGCACCTGGAGGGAGCCTCTGCCCAGCTGATCCTTATGGTGCCGGGGCTGTGCCTGGAATGGGGTGCCTGGCTGCAGCCCGGCCCTGGAGCAACCCAAAGGCAGCAGAAATTCAGTCAGAGTGAGGACCAAAAGGCACCTTTCTGCCTCAAAACTGGCCCCTCGCTCTTCTCAGTGCTTCACAGGACAGGTTGCTTGCATAGAACCGTAGGATCATTTAGGTTGGAAAAGACCCTTGAGGTCATCCAGACAATTGTTCACCCAGCACTGCCAACCCCAGCACTCACCCATGACCCCAAGTGCCACGTTTCTGGCTCCATTTATTTGTACAATGGCTTGAAGTGGTAAGTCCTGGCCTGTGAGCGGGACATTTTTATCTTCTGGGCTGCAAATAATGACCTCAGGCATGATGAGCTGAGTCTGGTGGGTGCTGAAATTTCCAGAATGGAGTCCTTTACTGTGGGAGAGGGGAGTGGCACTCATACCAAGCCCTCTCCGTTTCAGGCTTACAAATAAATTTAATGGTGTGATTTTTAGGGTTGTCCTGTGCCAGGAGCTGGACTTGATGATCCTTGTGGGTCTCCTCCAGCTGAGGACATTCTGGGATTCTGTGATAAAGAATCTGCTCCCCATAACCAGTGTGCCAGAATTGCACTCAGGTCAGTGAATCAGAGGCAAGCAATTTATGTCGAGATTTCCCCTCTCTTGCAAATTATAATGTACTATATTGCCATTATAGGATTATGATTATGTCTAATAAGCAGGAATTTGGAGTGCTGGCAGCTCTTTAAACTTCACTGTAGTGATTTCTTTGCCTGTCCCGAGGCAAAGGCAGGCGGCAAAGTCACGCGGATGGCGAGGGCTGTGCGGTGGCCCAAAATGAGGTGGGGTTTGGAGGTCAGGATGAAAGGGACCGTTGTGTGGGCTTGTCTGCTGCCCAGCACGTGAAGGACCTGCTGTTCAGCAGGGCTCATCATGTGTGAGCCCTGAGCACAACCGCTGACCTTTGGTTTTGGGACTGAGGCGTTTGTTTGATCCCCGGGGGTAACGCTCAGCCCATCAAACAGCCCAGGGATGCTTCAGGCTTTGAAGTCGTGGGGTTTGGCAGAAGTGTGTGATCACTCAAGGCAGCGCAAGGCCTGGGTCAGGGGAGGCTTAGGTTGGAAATTAGGAAAAAGTTTTTCATCCAGAGCATGGCGGAGAACTGGAACAGGCTCCCCAGCGAAGTGGTCGTGGCATGAAGCCTGACAGAGTTCCAGAAGTGTTTGGACAATGCTCTCGGGCACATGGTGTGATTTTTTGGGGTTGTCCTGTGCAGGGCCATGAGTTGGACTTGGTGATCCTTATGGGTCCTTCCCAACTCAGGATATTCCATGATTCTATGATTCTGTAAGTTAGAGAAGCCTTTTGGGCACCCGGGCTAATTCAGTTCCTCCACTACCTGCAAAATAGTCCTGCATGGGGTATTTAATTGTATTATTAATTTCTCATAGGTACTGAGCAGTTTCAAAAGATGAAACCTCAAAACACCAATGTCAAATTAAAAAAAAAAAAAAAAGGGTGAATGCTTTCTATGATTTGCTGATTTTTCCAGTGTCAGTCTTGAGATTTTGGGGACCTTGGTGTAGACTTTAATAATTGCAGTTTGTAAGACTGGATTTAAGGGGCTATTATTGGTATATTAAATTTCTGATATTTAGTTATGTGTCATTTGTATGAAAATTGAAGCCACCTTCTCCCTCAGATCTCCTGCTAATAGTGTTGTTTTAATTTAGGCTTGTTAATGGGCCGTGTAATTTAAGGACAAACCCCTGTGTTTGAAGCATTCCCAATCACTTCAAGTCCCTCATCAGCACTCAGGACTTTCCTGCCTCTGCAGAAGGAGGCAGATGGAAAACATAGGGGTCTCCAGAGGCAAACTACAGGTGGATATCTCCACCTCCAAGAATTATGTACATGTACATGTGAGTGCCCGGGATATTGGGGATCTGTTCTTGCCCCATCCCTGGAACTGTCCAAGACCAGGTTGGACAGGACTTGGAGCAACCTGGGATAGTGGAAGGTGTCCCTGCCCCATGCAGGGAATTGGAATGAGATGGGCTTTAAATTCCCTTCCAATCCAGACCATTCTGTGATTCTGTGAAGATCTGGAATATCTTTGGGAAGATCTGTCTCCTTGTTGAACAGCCCTCAAACCCCACAGTGCTGGGATATGTTGTTGGGACAGGAGATCCAGTCATGCACAGCTCAGCAGCTGATGCTCCAGCTAGGAATTCTTCTCCAAGATCTCATCTCCCAAGCTTTTCCTTCTGCTGCCTCCCTGATGGTCTGCTGGGCTCCTTCAGCACCAGGAGGAGGAGGAGGAGATGGAGGAAGGCCGTCACACAGTGCTTGCTCTTCTGGGGATTTTACAGCACCCATGTCTGCTCCTGAGCTTCCCACCACGTCCTTCTCCTCTGCAGAAGGGTCTCATGCTCTGTGCTGCTTCTGGTCCCATTTCCCCACTGTGGCTCCTGCCCCATTCTTGGAAAAGAGGATCTGCATCTCCTGTGGCTTTAGTTCATCCACCTCTCACCGTGCGAGACACAAGAGCACCGTTAAGCACATGAACACATCTCTTATAATTTATGATCCAGCTTGGGAGCTCCATGGCTTCTGGATGCTGCTAAGTGGTTCTGCAAGCAAAATAAATATCGTCCCTTCAGGATTCGAGCTGATAGCTTTATTTTAGGCATTTTTCCCAAGGGGAAAATGTAGAATCTACACTTTAATTCTTTGCTGGTACCTGCTCCTCCTGAAAAATGTTGCTGAATTGAGTCACGAGGAGAAGGAATACATCTAGGGGCAGAGTCAGTTGCCACCGCCTGGGATTTACACCATGGAAAACATTATTCCATCAGGACGTAGCTGCCGTGGGCACCTCATCAGCATGATGGGAAGTTGCATTTATCCTGTTGTGTGGATGCAGAGTGGGCATCTCCACGATAAATCCAGTGCCAGTGCCTTGCTGGAGAATTTTGTGCCTGTGGTAGGAGGAATCTCATTAACAGGAACTTCAGAGGGATCCAGCCCTGCCAGCCAGAAGACAAATGCAGCAGTGATATCATCATCTATCAAATGGAGAATGACCTTTGCTATCCATTAGGATGAAATGAAAAGCTTTGGGCTTTAACTTTGTTAAAATGCACATGGCTGTCTTTTTAGATCCCGGAGCTAGCACATTGCTGAGATTAATCAAATTGTGCATTTTGCAAGTGCTTAAGCAGTATTGTTATGTAACTCCGTCTCTTCAGTGGCTTCAAGACAGAAAGCAGAATAATTACAGCGAGCCCGGCTGCGGAATCATCCTGCTGTGGTCAACAGCTGAGGAGGCAGGAGGGGTTTGGAGCCAAGTGCCAGCCTCACGTTAAATTCTTAAATCTTGAATTCAGGTTTCTTCTGGTGAGAATTAAATACGTGGCTCACTAAGGCTGTGTGTGTGTGCCCAGAAGGGCTCAGCTGAAGGACATGGGTGCATCTCACTGTGGTCTGCTCGAAATCTCCCCACAGAAAGGGGGTGTAGGAGCGAGTTTTTCTGGTGTTTCACTTTGAAAAATGCTGATGTGCCATGCTGAAAAGAGGCAGAACAGGGCATTGCTCTGTGGCATTGCCCATCAGAGAGGGGGCCCACAGAGGGAAGCAGGGCTTGGTGGGTGTCTGTGCCTCTGGGGTGGCTGGGAATGGGCTGGGGAATGGTCAGTGCTCTGACCGTGGGTCCCTTCTCTTTGCTCACACGCTGTCTCTGAGACAAGCAGACATTCAGCCGTTCCCTAACAGGAGGAATTACCTGGATCATCATGCCCAAAGTGTGGTAGTCAATGCCTCAGTGTCCCAGTGGAGATCATTTGGTGGTGTCCCTCCAGGGATGGTATTGGGACTGGATGGAACTGGATCATCCTTAAAGATCCCTCCTAGCCCAGCCCACCCCATGATTGTAAATCCTCACAAACCCTCCTGAGCTCCTTGGCCACCATTGTGCATATCCTGCACCCAACGGCTCCTTGTGTGTGTCTTCCCCTCCCTTTTTCCCCTCAAGCTCTTCCCTGCTTTTCTCCTGGTCACAATGAAGCCCACCTCCATCCTGGTGCTGTGTAGGCTGATAATTTGGGACCATCTGTGGCATGGAGGCAACTCTTGTTGCTTCCACACCAAAGACAAATCTATTTTTCTGTAAAACCTCTCCAGTATTTCTATTTTCTTGGCAATTCTTGGCATAAGGTGCAGACAATTCTGGCAAGCAATGCAGGCAAGGCAGTCAGATGGTGACTGATACCTTCTTGTCTTCACCCAAGAGCTGTACCCAACTCTGCATCCCTGCATTTTCAACCATTGCTGCTCCATGGGAAGTCAGATCCTGCTGTACAGCCAAGTCCCATTCCCAGCTGACTTGACCAAAAGCAGGAAATGCTTGGAGCAAACAAAACAAACCCCAAAAGTCTGTGCAGCTGTGTGAAGTAGGTGGGATGGAATCAGTCGGAGGTCTCACCTTACAGTCCCTGGTTAGAAAAACTGCTGTGTTTATAGGTTGTACCCCCACCTGTATTTATTTCAGTGTCAATCTAAGCAGATGCTTTACTTAAGCCTGTAAATATCTTCATTTTTTTGCCTGCTTAAAGTATCTGCTTATTTACAAACAGAAATTAAATCCAGTTTAGAGGATATGATGTAACAGGGTCTTACACTGAAATAATGACAAGCTTTGAGTTCCAGCTGGTGTAGCTCAGCTACAGATAAGACCATAATACTTCTGCATATAGACAATCCTAGTAGCAAACATATATTCTTACAGCTTCAGTGCAGAAGGCAAGAAAAAGTGATGATGAGGAGTGCTGGAGCCTTGTAAATCAACGGAGCACCATTGGCTGATCTGACAGGAGCTGAACAAAGAGGAGCTGATACCTCAGTGGAAATCAATCCCTTAATGGACAGTTTCTCTTGTCTGTTCCTGGAGTTAATGCAAGTCTCTGGGAGGATCTAAAATAATTAGATGGAAATACATCCTTGTTTGAACAGGGTCTTTGGGAAGTATCTGTTTAACTCAAGTTGTGTGAACTTTCAGTCTGATGGTGACATTGGATAAATCACATCCAAAGTGGGCTCAATCCTGGATTTCTGTTACACCAAATCTGGAGGAATTTCCTCATGGAAAGGGTTGTTAACCATGGGAATGCACTGCCTGAGGAGGTGTTGGAGTCCCCACCCCTGGAGGTATCCAAGGAACTACCGGACGTGTCACTCAGCGCTCTGGTGTGGGTGACAAGATGGTGACAGTCACAGACTGGACTCGATGACTTCAGAGGTCTTTCCCAACCGGAATGACTCTGTGATTCTGTGATATAGGATGTGCTATTTATTTCTGTGTGCTGGTAATGAGCAAGTTTGCATCACTCAGTTACAAATCCATATGTAAAAGCCATTTCCAGTGTGAATACCTGGAGGAGCTGCGTGGCACGGGATCCACGTCCTGCTCGGACCCTGCTCTCCCCTGGGAATGCCTCTGCTCTGAGAAACTGAGTTAGGAGCCTTGAATGGGAACCAGTGACTAAATATTAACTCAGAAAAAACAAAGACCCCATTTAGATGTAAATGGAATGGGGGGGGGGAGGTGGAGAAGGAGGAAGGAAACAGAAACACATAAAATAGGAGTCTTCAAGCAGAATTATTTCTTTGCAGATTCCGTTTTCCAGACTTCCCTCGGCGAGTTATCGGCAGCACTCCACATATTTGTGCAGCCCGATAGCTGCGAGGCACAAGTACATTATCCAGGAGCAAATAATTCCCTTTCCTGATAACATCTTCAGCAGGGCTTGGCTGCAACGGCAAGGATTTGGCTGTGGAGGTGGGGGGTACCCAGCGTGCTGTTTGTCAGGAGGCTCAAATTCAAAGCAAAAGCAATAGAAGCAGCCAGGAGGGGAAGCTGTCAAAAGTACCAAGATGTTCCCATGGGAGCCAGGGAAGTGTTCAAGGCCAGGCTGGCCAGGGCTTGGAGCAAGCTGCTCTAGTGGAAGGTGTCCCTGCCCATGGCAGGGGGGTGGGACTGGATCATCTTTAAGGTCTCTTCCAACCCAGACCACTCCATAATCCTGTGACTGCAGATCTGAGCACGGCCATCAGCACTGGGCTGCTCCTGAGTTAGAGCAACGGGAAGATGTAGCAGGAAAACCCTGCAAGTTTAACAGGGTAGTTTCCTCTTTGCCAATAACACAAGATGCGCCTTGCTGGGAAGTGTCAACACTTCAGCATTCGCAAAACAGGGTCTGTCAGACCTCTCTGCACGAACGCTAATTGCTTATAGTGGTGAGGCTGCTCAGCTCAGCAGACAGACCGAGGTGCCTCTGGCCCTGTCTCAGCTCCTCTGTGACCAGCCTGTCCTTGAAATGCAGGTTTTCCATCGGTGCCACCCATCTGCCTTACTTTGGCTGGGGAGCTGTCACCCCCGGGGCTGAGAGTTTGCAGCTCCAGGAAAGGCTGCGGCAAGCTGGAGATCAGATCTGGAAAGGCAGAGTTCATTTGTCTCCCTGACCAGCAGAATGAGTGCTCAGGATGTGCAAAATGAGGTTAAAACAATGTAATATATATAGTTTCAGCTTTTTTTCCCCTTTTCTGTTGGTGTCACTGGCAGTAACTGACTGACACAGAGCGGAGATCTGGGAGAGAAGGGAAACTGCGCGCTCAAGGTCAATGTTTTTTCTGAGCTCCAGTGGGAAAATAAAGAGCAAAAAGTCAAACACCTGCCACGAAACCCTGAGCCCATGGGGCAAATTTACACCTCTAAAAGGGGTTCCTCCACTGCTGCTCACATCAGGCCGAGTGTTGGCATCAAACCTGTGCTTGCCCAGCTGGCTTGGCTGCATGTGTGAGGAGTTACCTGTGTCCTACCCTTGACAAGCAGAAACACCCTCTTTTTCTACCTTATTTTTTCCACTTGCTGGGAAAATGGGGGCAAATCCAAGAGTCTGTCATGCAGGTGCATGGGATTCAGCGGCTGCCCCACACTGGGTGCACCAACACAAGGAAAACATGTTCAAGAGCTCTGCCAAGGGACCCTGCTCTGTCAGGGCTCCCAGCACACCTTGGTTATTCCCGCCTTGAACTTTCCTGCGGATGAAGAGCACGTTATCCTTGGAGACACAAGCCAGACCTGTGCTTGCAAATTGAAATCCCTGGCCCTGCACGCTTCCAGGGAAGCACCAGATCAGTGGTGAACACTCACAGCGCGCTGCCCTTCACAGGGGCACGTCCGCAGGGGCTTTGCTGCTTGCAAGGGTCTCCTGCTCCACAGTGGGGGAAAGCATGGTTTCCCTCTGTTGATTTGTTATTTATTTATTATTTTTTTTTGTGAAAGGCTTTACAGGCTGGGATTTGGAAGCATTCCCAGTTTTTGCAAATAAAACTGTGAGTCTGTCTGAGAAGCGTTGGAAGAGGAATCTCAGGAACGTGGGAGCGTTCTCCCTGGAGCCGCTCTGGAGTTTCTCCTCTTGTTGCTTCAAAATATTCCTGAGGCAGTGGTTGTTCTGCACATCTCCAGGTGCTGGAAATGAAGGAGAAGTGAGACCTTACAGCAAGTTTGTTTGGCAAAAATATAGGCCAAAATTAAAAGGTAGGATTAGACCCTGCAGTTACACAACCAAAAGAAGGAAATATCGAACTCAGATTCTGCACCACGAGTGAGGACAACGATGGAACAAGTTCCCCAGAGAAACTGTGAATGCCCCAACCCTGGAAGTGTCCAAGGCTAGGTTGGATGGGGCTTGGAGCAACTTGGGGTAGTGGAAAGTGTCCCTGAACATGGCAGGGGGTTGGGATGAGATGATCTTTAAGGTCCTTTCCAGCCCAAACCATTCTGTGACTCTCTGACAAAATACCAGCAGTGGTCCCTGCGTTGGTGACTGCAGTTTGTGAAAGACCCTCAGCACATCATTTTGCCCCACTTTTCATGTCTCCACACAACTTTGGGACAGCTAAACAGCTGCCAGACTCGGAAGGGACTTGAGGAAGGCAAGAGACATCCAAGGAGCTGAGATAAAAGGCTGCAGTTGTCTCCCAGGCTGTCTGTATTAAAACAAGAGACGTTTCTTGCTTGTTGTTCCCCATCCACATGAAGGATATGATGACTAATCATGAAATTTGATGGAACAAAAGCTCACGGGCATTTTATTCGCTCTTTTGTGACTTAGGAGTCACAGACAGTTCAGGAATGTGATGGACCCTGAGAAGAAGTTTTATCTTCTTAACCAAGGGCTGGAGCCACGCAGTAGCACCGGCGGGATAATCTATTTCCTCCAGGCTGCTGCCTTAAAAATGTCAAAAAGTTAAAGGGATTTGAGTAAAAATAGAAAACAACATCCTGGATGATGGGGGAAGGCTTTGTGTCCGATGGGAAGCCAGGGAAGGCAGGAAGTCACCAGGCAAAGCCCAGCAGTGTCAGGGAGCCTGGCTCGCAAGGGGAGCTGCGGGCTGGGATGGGAGGAGGGAGAACAAACTTTGTGGAAAGCTGAAAATCCAGCCTGGACATTATTCTGGGGGGGAAATGGGGTGGTTTCTGCTTGTGCTTGGTACTCTGCCATGTGCATGGGGCCAAAATGAGATGGATGCCAGGGCTGGGTTAGCTCTTGAGGGGACAAAACACCTTCTGCTTCTCACGGCAGCGCTGGCATGAATGGAAAACCCTGGGATTTATTGCTGAAAGGCCATCCCAGCAAACAGGAGCTCTTGGAATGTCCATTAGAGCAGCAATGGATGGGCATTGCCAGTGACCCCGGGACGGAGATGGGGAGTCGTGGAGAGCTGAGGGGTGGCCTGTTTCCAGGGCTTGGTGCTGAAACGTTGTCTCGGTATAATTGAGTGAAGAAGACTCAGCCTGTCCTCTAGCAGCAAATTAAACACAACTTTGTGGGTTTGGTGGTTTGCTGCCAAGTGCCAATACAGCTCCATATTAATGGCTTATGACAGGATTATTCTCCCTGTTTTTGGCAGGAAGAAGCTCTTTGGCCTTAATCCTGCTTGTGGCTAAAGGAAGAAACCCAGTGTATCCCACATATTTACCAATGGTGTAACTCCTAAATGCCGCTTAAATACAAAATTTTCAGAGAGGAGCAGAGCAGAATGACCCTGCATCAGTCCAAAAATGCTGCCAGGAGGCAGGGAGAGGTGAGGACCCTTCACGAACATCCCAGGGTGAAGCTCAGTCTACTCCATGAACAGGAATTCCCCCTGTGTAACTGTGGGCATCCATCCTCTCAGGATAAATATAATGTATAAACATCACAATAAATAGAAAAAGATATAATATTTTATCTATATATAAAAATATGATATGTAAAAAAATATGTGTGAGGTTGTTAAATCAACAGCCTCTAAAAAATTTTTAATACCAGTAGTGAGCTCAATATTTAAATGCCTGAAAGGGGGTAAAACCCCCAAACAATAAGGTTGGAAATAGGAAAGCAAAAGGATTTGAAGTGGTAGGTTTAGGAGGGCAAAGTATTCAGCACACAACCAGGTCAAAACCTCTTTGGGGAGCATCTGTACGGAGGCTCCCACAGCCTTAATCCTTTTTAAAATTCACAGACTCCAGCCAGGGACCTCAGTGGCCACAGAGAATCTATTTAAGTGAAAATCTCCAAATTACACACCCAGCATCCCACCCTTCCCTGTGCTAGCAGTGATGAGAGACCGGCCAGAGAGGCTTCGAGGGCTCGATTTTGGGAAAAGCTGAGTCGTCAGCACTAGCAGCTGAGCTTCACTGACCTGAACTGGCAGCATCACTGGAAATCAAAGCGGGGGTTTTTTTTTCCTCCAAGAGAGAATTTTCAAAATTTCTCCTCGATTGTTGAAGTTTTGGCTGTGTCTGTCGGGATTTGCTGGTGTGGGCAGCAGGGCTGGGCTGCACTGGAGGCTGTTGGACCGGTCAGTGCTGGGGATGGGGATGGGGGGAGGACAAAGATACGTGTGTGCAAACCACCAAAACCTCCAGGAAAAATGAGGACAGGCTTGAATTTTTATAAGGAGGTCAGCACAGCCATGGCTTTGTGCTTCCCACGGACGTGCGGACAATGTCCCTTCTCACTGTTACACATTTGCGAAGAGGAGGAGGGGAAAGAATAAAAGTCAAACTTTGTCTCTCCTTCTCCTTGACCGTGCCAGCCATGCCCTGTGGGCACAGAGGAGGTGACAGGGTGGCAGGGTTGGAGGTGACACCCCGCAGCACCGAGCTGCCATCGCTGCATCCGTCAGCGAGGCACAGAGATGATGCGAATTTTGGGAGGTGGAAATGTTTATCTTGACGTCGCGCTGGAAAGTGCGTGGAGTAACCAGGAGTCTAAGCATGAATAAAAAACTACAGGCAGAGGGAAAAAAAAAAAAAAAAGAGCCCCAAAGCCCTCAGGACACTTGAGTCTGCTTTAAAGTTCTCATGTGGCATGAAACAGAGACATCTGCACTTTTTCTGTGTTTCCTTATCTTCCCAAAAACAGAGGAGCATTTACCCGCATGAACACAACATTTCTGAGAGGATCCAGGCACAGACTGAAATATTTAAATGTAGCACCATGCTCAGTCAATGACCTTTGCATAATTAGCAGCTCTTTCTCTTTCTGATCATGGAAATGGCCTGTGGCTTCTGCCTTTGTGTTGCCTGCTATAGTCTCCATATGCTCCATTTGCATCCTGGAGTTATCGATCGCCCTGCGTCTCAAATGTAAAGATTTATAAGCAGCCGTGGCAGGGTTGGGCATCCCAAGGGGAGAAGGTTGAGGTCACTGAGGCTTTGGCTGCTGCAGATGGGACAAGCAGAGGGTTTGGCTGTGTAGGGCCTTGCTAATGAGTTACAGGCT
Organism: Callaeas wilsoni; assembly: GCA_013398955.1. Classification (NCBI taxonomy): domain Eukaryota; kingdom Metazoa; phylum Chordata; class Aves; order Passeriformes; family Callaeidae; genus Callaeas; species Callaeas wilsoni. The sequence continues at coordinate 8,326 of VWPU01017057.1, read as the reverse complement.
GGGTCAGTTCTTGGATGAGGAGGCTTCCCGTGGCTCTGTTCCCATCTCTTCCCAAAAATCAGGCGAACAAAACCCAAAATAAATAAAATAGTAAATAAAATGAATCTCGTGAAATGAAAACTTTCGGGGCAGCGTCAGGGTGGACGAGGCTTGGAGCACCCTGGGACAGTGGAAGGTGTCCCTGCTCATGGCAGGGGGTTGGAACGACATGGGCTTTAAGGTCCCTTCCAACCCAAACCATTCCATGATCCCGTGATTTTGCCACTACCAGATGTGGATTTATAAGGTTGCTTTTGCTTTCCTGGATGCTTGGATTTGACTAAAATATCTGATCCCAGGATTCCTTCACTCCAGAAGGCAGATGGCGATTTTTATTAGCAAGTGGTTTCCTGTTCTTTTGATTCCTTCAATAATGTATTTTCTGTTGCCGAGGTTGGATATACGCTCTGTATATGATTGCTAACCCTTAGCAATGAATTCATGTTGATTTTCTTTCAGCTCAAAGGCTTTCCTCATTCATCTTCTGTCTCTTAATGGCAACAGCAGGTATGTGTGCGCTCTTTTTGTACCGAGAAATGTATCACACTCTTTCCACAGATTCTTCTGGTGTTTCCAGACAGAATCTTCCCCTCTTTAACAGAACTGGTAAATCTCAGCCACGCGAGTGCCTTTTCCCTGCCCAAAAGGCGAGGAGCTCTCGGCCTCTTCCATGACAACTCGGCTCCTTTGTAAAGGAGAGACATTATGTGATGAGGTACAAGGCATCTCCATCTCCTAACGATTCCAGGAGCAATCAGGGGCCCACCAGGATTGCGTTTCTCAGCCATTACCTGATTGCTGTGAAGCACCGTTCCAGCCGTCCATCTGCTAAAGAGCCCATCATAAGAACAACTCGACCGGAATCCCGGCGGCTCACGACAATAGCGAGCCTTTCAGCTTGTAAAGCTAATGACTTACTAATTACCCAGACGGAGCTGGCGGAGGAGAAGTGACCATCTATAACCGTGTCTGCAGCGCAGCCTCCCACGGCCGCCAGGAAGGCAGCGCTCCGGGTTTTGGGAGCTGCCGCTGCACGTTGGTTTTCCAGGATGCTGCAGGATGTCGCTCCTTTTGCTGCATCTTCCTGACATCTGCGCGCGGATGGTGGTCGCCGCTTTTCGGTGGTGTGTTTGTTGTGGTTTTTTCCTTCCTTTCCCCCGCTTCTTGCTCAGATTTCAAGGGTTTTGGGGCTTGCAGCAGCCTTTTTTTTTTTTTCCCCCTGAGTTTATGCACTGGCTGGCTGAAGGCAGCCTGGAAGCCTGCCAGGGGCACCTGGCAATGCACTCAGTAAATTATAGCAGCGAAAAGAATGTCAGATGCTGGGAGGGAGTTATACGGCTTTACTGATGTATACACTTTGGAGGCCAAATGCTGCTTTTAACATATTCAGGTATGACCTGGCACCTCTTTACCCTACCAAGCTGTAGAGGTGGAAATGATGAATTGCCAGGTCTTGCTGCCCGTGAAGACAGAACTCCCAAGTTGTTATTTACCACAGAATGGACTCACAGAGTAGTCTGGGCTGGAAGGGACCCTTGAAGGTCGTCTTGTCTAAGTCCCCTGCCATGAGGAGGGACATCTTCAACTAGAGCAGGTTGCTCAGAGCCCCGTCCAACCTCTGCCTTGAATGTTTTCAGTGATGCTCACCCACCAGCTCTCTGGTCAGCCTGTTCAGTGCTCCATCGCCCCCATCACAAAACCTTCCTTAAAAAACACGAAGTCCCACCAAGATCCCACAGTCCTTTCTGTCCCACCAAGTCCCAGAGCGTTTTCCTGCTCTTCCAAAATCATATGTATCCGTGCTGCAAAGATTGAAAAAGGCAGTGATAAGGAATTTGGGGACACAGCGTGATGGCCCTCCACGGGCTCAGTGCTTTTGGCTGTGGAGCTGAATCCTGCTCAGGAACAGCATGGGCTGGATCACGCTGGAGATGTGGAGGAGGTTTCTGTAACCTGCTGATTATCTGCTGGCTGAATGGGAGCTGGGGGATTGGCTCTCGTTTCTAATATGCAATAATTTCTAAAATGCATCTCACTCTCCGTAGCAGAAATATGTGAAAGTGATGTTTGATTTAAAGTGTCTTTGTGGGGGTTCACGCGTTGCTGGTGGGCGAGATATTTTGGCACCTGCAAACCGGGGAAGTTTTGGGTTCGAGGTTCACGGTGCTGACACCGGTGGCTCCCATCGTGCTGAAGCTCCTCGAGCATCCCCTGAAAAGTGGATTCCTTGGCTAATAAAAATTGGTAGTGTGATACCAGCAGCTAGAGGAGGCTTTCAGGTATCAGCGTAATTGGATGACAAACCCTCACAAAGGGAGCCTTTCACCAGAGCCACGCTGAGACCGCAGATCCGCACTTTGCCAGAGCTCCAGGGCTTGGAAAGCAGAGCTCCTCTCCTACCTCATGTCCTGCAATGATTTGGGTTCTCATTATGTTTGATTGGGGGAAGTCTGGTTGATTTATGGGATGGCTGAATTTCTCTTTGTGAATGGGGACCCAGCCATCTGCTCTGGAAGCTGCTCCCCTTGGGGATGGGGACTGTCATCGCCAGGGATGGCTCCTGCAGGATGATGTGGGCCAAGCCCAGGGAACCAGACTCACCAGCTTTGGCTGATGTGATAAAGGTCAGGGTAGCAGAATTACCCCTAAATCAGGTACAAGTAAATTATAGGGAAACTGTGCCCATCCTCTGCATCCCACCACTGAGTCGTGTTAACTTTGCAGTGGAGGCAAAATTTAAAAGGAAGAAAAGGTGACATCTTGGAGAACAAAGTCCATTCCCAGAACAGCAACTGGGATAGGGTAGAGGGATGTGGTGATTTGAGAGGAGTCTTGGCTCTGGGCTGCAGATCCTCAGCAGGAGTTGGAGCTGTGGCTGGACCTGAATCCTCCTGAGAAAAGTGCAATAAAAGCAACACTGAGATTTGGGATGCCAGTGTCCTGATTTTGGCAGACACACACAAAAGGTGTTTATTTTTATTCCCCCTTAGCTAACACAAGTCCTTCAGGAATCGAGCTGCAAAGTGAGTGCACAGTGCTTGTGTTCCAGGGAAGGGGGTGGGCTCTGGGGCACGGGAAAAGGGGGACAGACCCTCCCTCTGGAATAACCCACGTTGCTGTAAAAGATGTACAGAATCATCCGGGCACATTTTGTGTTTTAGACTTAGATTGTTCTCTGAGCTGATCTTTCAAGAGAAGGACCTGTAGTGCCTGTAACACCTCGGGAAGCCTTTCTGGAATGACAATAGCTCAATTAGAGCCAGCCATTAGACAGATATGGCTAAGGTCATCTTGTGTGTACTTTACTTGGACACTTTCTTGCTGGGTCCTTCTAGAACTCCTTGAAGTCAGCTTAAAATTTTTGGCTTGTCAGCAAACTTTCCCATTAGAAGTCAGCAGCCTGGCCAGGGCCCCACAATACTACAAGATCCCAGCAATAACCTCTCCCCACTGTGAAAATGAAAACTGATTTCCAGCCTTCGGTCTCTCTTGTCTCAGCTGCTAATCCATGAAGCCCTTTCTTTATCTCATGCAACTTTTATCTCTTTGACAGCTCTTGTGGTGCCAAAGCTTTGCTGAACCCCAGGTATGTGATACACATGCAATCACCTCCTCCGACACATTGATTCACTGCTTTAAGGGGTGTGAATGTGTTATAAACTTTGACTTCTTTCTGCAAAAGCTTCCTATCGCCCTTTCCCTGGTGTATCAGATCTTCCCAGTGCATCCCAGGTATCCATATTTACCTGAACTTGATTGTATTTTCATTTCCGTAGTGCAGGTCAGACTTCAACTCCTAAAGTTCTTAGACTTTCTTCTTCATTGGCAAGCTTGGTATTTCTCATCCTGCAGACAAATGCAATCCTTCATATAATTGAACAAGTGCAAATATATAATAATGTATTTATACAACATTTTTCAGAATATAATTATACAAACATAGAATATAATTATACAAACACGGTTATTCATGTACTTGTGTCTGAATTTCTTTCCAAGTCTTGGGCCAGCGATGTCCTACTCTGGAAATTTGCTCCTCTGTCAATTTACCTTTTTATTCCAAAATGATTCCAAGGTGACACTTGTATTTAAGAAGCTCATCAGACCCACTGCAGGTAAGGAGGGTTTTTCTGTGGGAGTCTCAAGCCCAGACACATGGGGAGCTCATTTACATGACCCACCAGTGTTTTATTTCATCCCAAACTTCTCACTTTCACTGCTTGCTGGTCCCAGTGAGTCCCTGGTTGACTTTCTGTCTCTGCTATGTTTTTATGAGCATTTTATGCCTCTGGTAAACTGCTTTGAAATACCTTCTCCACTTGCCTTACTGTGGTTTTATATTTGCCAGTGTTTGTGCTATATTCTATTTCCCTCATTTTTGACAGCTATCTTTTTTGTTCCTAATAACCTTCCCCACTCTGCTACTTAACTTCTTTGCTTTTAAAAAATCCTTTAGGGTCTTTATAAAGGAGTGTTACATATTAAGCTGGAGCCTGTACCATATCTTTAAGCTGCTACCAGGGTGTTTAAAAGTATTTTATCCTTTTAGCTCTTCCACTTATTTTTTAATGCAATTCTCCTCTCTAAATTTTAGGTGGTACTATGAATCAAGACCATTACATGCCGTGGTGGAAAATGAAGACAACAGGAGAGATTCCCAAACGGTGTAAGGAAAAGCAAATCTGTTTTAGCCCAAACTGTGTTAGGCACCGAACTCCTGAAAGACAGGATGGAGAGGCTCCCCCAAAAATGCTAATCTTGCTATTGCATCTTTATGTGGAGTCACATCTCATTTTCCCTGTAGTTTATTTATCAAATCTACTTTTAAAACATATGCTGCTCCTTCTTCTGCTGTTTCTACTTGGTGACTGCTTGAGAGCCTCACTTACCTGCCAGCTGGAGACTTTCCAACCCGAAAGGTATCACCCACCCAGGTGATACCTGCTTGATCCTAACCTTAGAGCTGAGAGAGTTTTTCTCCTTTCCTAGGGTTTATTCCCCTCCCTGGAGCACCAAATCCAGGCTGTTGCAACCCCAGAGTTTAATTTTCCCAGTCCCAACCATCCACACTGATGGCTGAACATAAACCTGATCCCAGTCCTGGAAAGCTTCCTATGAACAGTGATAATACAGGATTGGGAATGGAAACCTTTATCCCTATTTGTGCTGCAATCCCACGTGCCACGAGTTTCACGTGCAGTGTGAGCTGCAGGTGTGATTCAGGGGGGCTCTTTAGACTCAGAGAATCCCAGGATGGTTTGGGTTGGAGGCACTTTAAGGCTCATCCCATTCCAACCCCCTGCCATGGCAGGGACACCTTCCACTGTCCCAGGGTGCTCCAAGCCCCGTCCAACCTGGCCTGGAACACTTCTAGGAATGAGGCAGCCACAGCTTCTCTGTGCCAGGGCCTCCCCCCCCTCACAGCCAAGAATTCCTTCCCAATATCCCATCTAAATCTCCCCTCTTTTACTTCACAAACCTCTTTCAGTACTTTTGAAGCCCATTCCCTAAGCCCTGACTCATAAAAGCACTGAAGTACTCTCAGAGTCCAGCACATCTGGAAGTACTTTGCTGAATTAGAGCCTTATTAATCTTCCTGCATTTAAAATAACTTTTTATTACATTTTAAAAATAAATGGGCATGTACTATTTCTTCATGTCTGGGAATTATTTTTTTTTCTCAAACATTGATTTTAATGCTCGGCTGGATATTCCTTGATCCAGCCAAACAGCTGCTCGTGCTAAACCTGGGAGCAAAATCCGTCTCTCGGTGTTGATGCAGCCTAGAAGGAGCTCCAAGTTATCTGTGACTCCCACTTTTAGTGGAAAACAACCAAACCTCCCTTCACTGCCCTGAAAAGCCACCCTGAGACATCCCAAATCCGAAAAGGAAGGATGTTTTGAGCTGAAAAGTAGCAGTGTGCAGCTGTGGGTATATTTCTCAATTATTTCAATGGGTTTGGGGAAAAATGCCAGCCAAGTGTTGCTTGTACCAGTTGCCAAAGGAATTTTTTGGAGCTAGGGGAAATAGAGGGGCTGGGATTTGGGATTGGGATCTGTGTGGGACAGGGAGCTGTGTAATGTGTGGCAGAGCTGCTGCCTCCTCCTGGTTCTGCTTAATTAGCCAAAATGTAAAAATTGTAAATATTAAACCTATCTAAGCATGTTTCCAGTGCTGGCAGCTATTGGTCCTTGGAAATTGAAACGAGAAAAGCTAAAATTTGGGAAGAAAAGACTCAGCAGCCCTCAGAACACCTTGTGGGGCTTGGGCTGATCTTCTCTCAGCCTAAAACACCCCGTGGGCAGAATGAAGAGATTTGACATGGACAAATGAAGCACATTTCCAAGGGAAAAAAAAAATGGATCAGCCCAAGCTCGGGGTTTATGTCACAGTCTCCCAGCACAGGTTTGTGGCAGGTGAGTGCTCCCTCATCCCAGCACAGCTCATCCACCTCCTACGAACACCACAGATGTAAATATTCCCCTGTGAATCCCACTGGGATCTTTTCCCTGCACATTCATTTTTCAGCAATGCCAAGAAGAGCATTTTCTGTGTGCAGTAATTTTTTTTTTCAGCAGCGCAAACCAGTGCATCTTCTGTAGGCATGGAGTGGGAGTCGCTTCTGTGTTTAATGACAGCAAACGCACTGGTTCGTGTGCTGGGGAAATATTGTGCAGGTTTGGGAAAAGGGTGCAGAACTGCCCAACTTCCTCCTGTTTTCCAAAAAGAGCAGTGTTAGAAAAACAAGGAAGAGGAGAAAAGGGGCAAAATCAGCCCTTCAAGGTCCTTCCTCATCCCTCCATCCCCGAGTGGGAGCAGTAGGAGATGCTCTAAGCCCAGCCACGTCGCTGGCTTGTGGAAGCCCATCTGAGCTGAGCTTCTCGGGAGCATTTTTTGGAAGAGTATTGGAGTTTGTTAGTGTCATGTGAAAGCCTGGCTTTCAGGGGAGAAATGCAGAAGTTGAAGAGGATGCAGCCGGGAGCTTTGTTTTCCACACTGTTTTTGGGAATGTATTTGTTTCCTTTGACAGTGACTTACGACCCGGCTTTCTTTTCTATTTTGTTAGAGCAATAAAGAAGATAAATCTGTAATAATTCAGCTCCCTGTCTTTAATAAAATCTTGTCTTCTTCACACAGCCCCTGGGAAGATCTCCATTTTGCAACCCTTCGAGATTGGTTGTGTTTTTCCATTTCACCTCTTCACCAGAATGACAGAAAAATAACATTACCAGGAAAATTAATAGCTAAATACAATTTCTGGCAGGGGGAAAGCTTTCAGCAGGAGGAGCTGGATCCTGAGTGTGACTGTGCTGGCCCCAAGGATGCTCTTCAGCAAAGGTGGATGCTCCCATTGCTTTTGTCTTTGATAATGGGTTGGAGACCTCAAATATTCGGCTAATGAGAATTTCTATCCTCAGCGTGGATTAACATCAAGCCAATCCCTGTTGGTTTTGGACTTTAGTCAGGCGCAGAGGACAAAGGAGGAGAGAAGGGGATGGCGGTGGGGGAGACACTGAGGCAGCAGAGGACACTGGGGGAAAAAAATTCCTTGGAAGTCATCGAATGGGTTGCGTTGGGAAGGACCTGAAAGACCACTGAAGAACAAAGGGGAGGGGGCATCTCCGTCCCCTCAGAAGAAGACAGTGGACAGAAGAGGCTGAAATGTGGGCTCCATGGCTCCTGCCACCTCCAAGGGTGGGAGACGGGAGATGGGACAGGACAGCACCACACGTGCAGAGCCTGACGGTGGCCCCATTGCTGAGACCCCATGGAAAGTGCAGGGGACGGGTGGTGGCTGAGCCCCCTCCCTCTGGGGCAGGAGGTGACCCAGGAGCTCTCCGCAGATCTCTGCATCCTCGGGGAGGGGATCCAGAACCCCCGTCCCAGACAGGAGGCGACGCAGCCCCGCAGCGACCCAAACCCGGGGCAGGTGCGGTCTAGAGACTCCCCGCGGATCTGGACACGCCCCGGGGGCAGGAGGGGATCCAGAACCGCACAGGCGATGTGGGACCCAGGGTGAGGTGACCTAGAGCCGCCCGCGGGCGGGACCCCGCGGTGACCCCGACCCCCGAGCCGCGGCGGCGGGGGCGCGGCCCCTTTAAGAGCGGCCGTGTCCCCTTTACTCTATGTTTACATAACACGGCCGGGCCGTACCACTGCTGCCCGTGCGGGGGGGGCGAGCGGCGCGGGAGGGGGCGGAGCGCACCCGCGCCGAGCCCCGCCCCGTCCGCCGGCACTTAATGAGCGCGGGGAGGGCGGGGCCACTCGCTGCCCCCGGGGGGGGGG
>VWPU01017056.1:0-100132 GCA_013398955.1 Callaeas wilsoni | reverse complement strand
ACGGGGCCGACCCCTGGCACCGCGCGGCCTCCGCGCACCTCCCGCCCTCCTGCGCGCTGGCACCGGCCCCGGGCACAGGCTCCGGGCACCGCCCTCCCACCGCCGACCGCCCCCGACCTCGGGGCTGCGCGCCCTGCTCGCTTCCCTGCCCCGTCCTGCGGTGCCCGAGCGCGCGGGGCTGCAGGACCTCTCCAAAGCCGTCCGTGCCCGGCGCGGCCACTGCCGCTGCCAGCCTGTGCGTGGGCAGCCCGCGGTGACTTTGGTGCCTCCCCTGCACCTCGAGGCTTCCTGGCTGCAGGTACCTGCAGAACCACCTACCCCAGGGATACGCATTCCCCCAGGCAACTAGCGACAGGACAAGAGCTTGTAGTCTCAAGCAGTGCCAGGGGAGGTTGAGGTTGGACATCAGGAGGAATTTCTTCATGGAAAAGGGGGATCGGACATCGGAATGGACTGCCCAGGGAAATGGTGGAGTCACCATCCCTGGAGTTGTTTAAGGAAAGGCTGGATGTGGCACTTAGTGCCATGGTCTAGTGCCATGGTGGTGTTCAGCCAAAGGCTGGACTTGATCTCAGACGTCTTTTCCAGCCTAATTGATTCTGTGATGCACGGCATATCCACGTACTCCATTCCCCCCGGTCACCCAGCACCCTGCTCCCTGCTGCAGCCTCCACCAGGGAACTCATCATCGACTTACACAGATGTGAACGGTCCGTAGGTATAAGCACACTCCAATTACACACATGCGACTGTACCATTAATTTCCCATTAAACAAAATCACATCCCATAATGCCGCCTTATCCTCTGTCGAGCATCTTCATAACGCTATCAATCTCAACAAAGAGGCGCAGTCCTGTCCGTCTCTCCCACTGAACGTGTGGGTGTCAACAACTGCGCTCGTTGCCTCCACTGTCCCACGCCTGGTGGTGCACGTGCACGTTTCATCCCGCCACGGCGAAACACGCCGCAACACAAGCGGAGGACTGACTGCTTACAGACTGCAACAAGTCGCTTACAGATCCTGTAACACAAGCCGAGCTTTGTCGGCTAAAGCGCGCTGAAAATACGTCCCCGCACGCAGCGGGCGTGCAGGTGCTCCATAACACCGCCCCACCACCTCGGCCGTGTGCCCAAGCGGGCTCTGACTATTGGCAAGCTCTCCCTTACCTGTGCATGCCGTCTCCGACCGCCTCCTCGCGCCGGCACCTCTGCTGAGATACCACCAGGCTCCACCACCACATCCGTGTGCCCATCTCCACTGCGTGCTCCAGCAGAGCCCCACAACGCCCAATACACGTGCAGCCGCTCCGCAGCACGAGTTGTGCCTCCCGTGCCCTCGTTCCCGCCCTGCCAGCAAAGACTAGACCAATACATCCCAACAGGCTGTTGTGTTCTCCACATTCCTGCACATACAGAAATCCCACCTACCTCTCCAGCCATCAGCAGCACGCACCCTGTACTATCCCTGTACACACCCTTGCCCACATGACGGGGATGCTCTCATGGAGGAAAAGTGGTAGGAAAGAGCACGCTGCTCTTCCACAGATGCTATCCATCCTCCGCATGGATCAAGCAGACCATCGAGAGCTACAGAACCATGTGGTGGATGACACCACCACCAAACTCACGCGGACCTCTGCAGGACTTCTCATTCCCTCTTTCGTGTGGGAGCCGTAATTCCCTCTTACAGGGGCCACACCAAACACCCGAGCTGAGCAGCCCAGCCCCAACCAGTGCCCACCAGCCTCCACGTTTACCTCTTTCCTCCAGTGGCTTGGCCACAAGGGGAGAGGTGTGATGCAGATGAAGATCCTGCAAAGGGAGTTAGGTGCTGGGGCTCTCTCTGCAGGGTGATTCCCAACGCTCCTGCCAGCAATGTTATGGTCTGAAGAGGGCTGTTTGCTACTGGATGGGCAATATGTGCCCCGGTGCCTCCGATGCTAAAGCACGAAGCTTCCCAACGAGCCACCACCTCCCTGAAATCTTCCTCTGCATGACAAATGAACACATTTTTACCATGAATGTGCCCAAGGTTCCCCACCTCAGCTCCAACTCCTTTTTTTCCTTTGTAACTTGAAGTTTCTTAGTCAGCAGAAGTCTTAATTTTCCCTCAAAACAAAAACTCCATACGGGATATATGAGATTATGATTAAGGTGTTTTTACTGTTTGTAAAGGCCAAGTAGATTAAATGGATTTTAAAAAAATAGACTTCTAAATATTTTCCTTTGATGAGGAAAGGATCGATTTCAGTAAGATAGATTTCCAGTTATTTGGCTGCTTTAAACTTGGAAGTTGCCGTACCATACTGTGTTTCAATTACTTACCCAGTTTAATTGAATCTTTTGAGTTTATAGCACTTGGCTTAGAAACAATTACAGCAAGATCTGTGTAACACGATCTTCTGTACCTGTGCTGATGGGTGTCAACACCCTGAACAACCCCACAGCACACTTCCCGTGGGGAAAATGCCTGCAACATCTCCTTGCTTTGGTGTTGCGCCCGTGTTAGGGAAATCCAAACTAGCCAGAGGACATTCCACACACCCCTGCCTAGGTCTGCTTCCAAGAACAACCAGGTGTAGTGGGCTCTGCACTCCCCCAGCAACGAGCTGAGGCGACCTCTAAATTATTTCTGTAGTTTTATGCATGGTCTAAGTTAGGGTTCAGGTCCCTGCGTGGGACGCAGGAGAGTCCTGCCCCATCTTCCTCCACCTCATGGGCAGCCGCCCCTGTCCGGGCTTTTATCAGGCCCACTGCCCTTTCTCAGTTGCACTTTTAATTTATGTTCACTTTTAAACATATTTTCCCAAGGTAACAAGAAGAACAAAGCTTTTGACATTGTTTCGCCCTGGAACTCAGGGCTGGAGGCTGGAAACCTCTGTCCAGTGTGTTTCAGTGCTGCCTAGTGTGGGAGGAAGGGTGCAAGGGTGGGGGGAAGGAACTCCAGAGCATTTTGGAAAGAGGGGAGACTCTCCAGCCTAGCATGAACCGTTTGCATGTGGGACACAGATAACAGACAACAAGCTTGACATGCTGTTGCTGCAGACAATGTGATCTGAAAGATCGGTTTATGGTCTTTCAGGCTATGTTTTGTCAGCTCCTCTTGCGTTCCATAATAATGCAGAGGGGCTGGTGGCTTTAGACGCTGGGCACTGCAATGCTGCCACTGTATTGCTTCATTTCTGTGCTGGGACACAGCCATATCTCTGTTCTCCTCATTTTTGCTGTTTCCTGGACTGAGGGTTGCTCCAGCCTGTCTGTAATAGCCGTTCTGTCAGGTGACACACAACCGGTAACATGAAAATATCTTTCAGTATCTGTCTAAAACTGGCACCACCTGATTTACCTGTGAATGTGATGCTGTTCTGCAAAGGCTTCAGGTACATTTCACCTCTTCCTTTAACCTAGTTTTGACTGTTTGGAACTAATGTGGATGGACTTACTCCTCGTGTTTGACATTTAGCAGCCCTGTAGGCTCTCCAGATCGTACTGATACTTGCCATGACAGAGCTAAGGTTTTACCACTTCTGCCAAGGAAACCTGAAAATCCCAGGATTTGTGAGAAGCCTTGCCCTTTTGTTTTTTCTTTGGTAAAGCAGAGAATTTTGTCCTAGATCATTTTTTGAGAGGACGGGGGTATGAAACTCTGAGACAAGTCATTTTTACCTTGAAATTAGCAAGAAAATGGTTCAAACTTTCACTTACTACCTGGTTATTGTCCCGGAGTCTGTGTCTCTTCAACATCCAAGTCCCCCTGCACCCATTTTAAACTATCTTTTGAGAACCCTGTGTCCCTAGCACTAGCCAAAGTAACTGTTCTGAATTCAGCAAGTCTTCCCCAACACTACAAAGCTCTTTCCTCTGCCCAGGATGCTCTTCTCCACTCCCAGCTTTCCACAAAATCTCCATGGCAAGCTAAGGAAATCTAAATGACCAATTTTCATCGATGTTTTCTTCATCATGCACTCCCCTTCTATTTTTTTTTCTTATTTAGTTTGGGTGGGGGTTTTTTCAAAGAAAAGCATGAGCTTATTTGTTTAGCCCAATAGAAGTATCTTTACTTTAGTGTCAGACATGGCAGAAAACGACACAGGAAAGTCTCCTCATCTTGCGGAGAAGAGACAAGAGCTCTTGTCATGTCCAAAGAGCAGCTCCTGCAGCAAACAAATGCCACTGGAACAAGAGGCAGAAAGAGACTTGCACACAGAGGATTTTGGAGCGTACAACCAGAATAAGATCAAGAATCACTCAAGAGACCACGTGTGCTTCTTTTTTGAGAACATTCTACTGTCAATGGAGGATCGAGTCTCTAACAGCCACCTAGGTGAGGGCTGCCCATATGCCAGCGTGACTCTGCATCTACTTCCCGTTAGGGGAAGAGCATTTCAGACTTCGCTCAGCACTCGTCATGAGCCTCGTCTCCTGTTTTGCCAGGAGAAGGAGGGGGCAGGGAGAGCGGCGTGGCCGTGCAGCCGGAGCCGCACCGTGTCAGCCAGACGTGCACAGTGCAGGAGGCAGTGCTGGCGGCGGAGAACTGAGGCGGGGGGAGAGATAGAGAAGATTGGGGGTTGCTCAGCCCCCTGGAAATCAGAACGGCTGATCTCTATCTCTGTGTGCTTTTCTGGTTTGTTTGCTTTAAAAAACATCACATACTTGGTACTGACACCTATAGCTAAGGTTACTCGATATTTTCCATCACAAGTCTGTTTTCAGTTACTCAGAACTTTGCCAGACATCAGATAGTCAGATTCGAATTTTCCATGTTTATTTTCGCTTTTTTTTTCTGAAGATGGAGCCACTTAGTAAGGTGTAAAAAACAAATGTTATTTTGCAATTATAAAAATTTGACTTTGACGCCAGTCTTTTAACACAGAATTATGTATATAATGTATAACAAAAGCTGCAAGCAACACACGAAAGTTAAGAAAGCTTATTGGTTACCATTTTTAGGTTCCCATTTCCCTAAAGTGCCTTCGAGATGCTGTGATCCCCTCCCCTCTTCATGAAACAAATAGTTGGATCCAGCCAGGGGAAGGAGCTAGTGGTCTCAAAGGGGCTACAACGACCCACTGGTTTGAGCTGCCTGGACTGCAGTTCTGCCATACCTATTTTTACCTCCTGTATCAAAGCTGGTGCATGCTGGCAAAAGTCACTAACACTGACACACATCTCTTGAGCTCATTTAGCAGAAATACTGAGAAAACAGGCTGGACAGAACTCTCCTTCATCTCCTGTCTCCAGCTGGATCTGGGAGAGGTGTTTCCATCACTGCACCCAGCAACAACTGTGCTCCAGGGAACAGTGCTAATTAGCCTGGAGGTTGCATTCCCCATTTGGCTGGGTGAAAACACCACTGCTGCTGAGCAGAGCTGATGGACTCTGCTGGCTGGAGAGGAGGACAGTCAAATCTCAGTGGTGATACCAACTAAGTCACCTTGCGCTCCAAACCGGGCAGGGGTTTGCAGAGCTGCCACAGCCACACGTGTCTGGAGGAGGTTTTCTCTCATCTCGGGCGAGAACCTGACCAGGTACTTTGGGGCTGTGCCCCGGTGCAGAAACCAAGGATCACATATCAGGCTCTGCTCTGGGATGGACCGTGCAGTGCAGGGACACGTCTTGCTTTGTGTCATCCTCGTGCACGTTTCTTGAACTTAGAAGTCAGAGCTTTGTGACACTTAGACGGCAAGTTTCTTCCTAAAAACGATACGCTTGGGGCCAATGTACAGGTGAGGTGCTGAGATGCTCCACGGCCCCAGTTTGAAGGGCTGTGGGGTTTTTCCCTTTCTCAGCTACGTTGGGGTCAGAATTTGCTTGCAGGGGTAAGCAGGAGCCCGCAGCCTCGCCATGCTAGGGACCCGGCCGAGGGTTCCTATGGAGCCCACGTGCAGCTGGCAGCCACGAGCCCGCCCCGGTTTGTGCCCCGTGCCCGGCGCATCCCCGCGTTCCCATCCTCCCGCCGCGCTGCCCCGGGGGGCGGCGGGGCCCGCGCGGCCCCACCCCGCATCCCATAATAGTTCACAAAGGCGACTCCATCCCATAATAGCCACCCACGGGAAACGCACCATGGCAACCGCCCCCCCACCCCACCCCCGCGCCATCCCATAATACCCTGCCGGCTTTATTGGTCCCGACTGAGGAGGGCAGGGGGGGCCGGGGCCGGACGGGGGCACCGCGGGGAGGTCCCGGCGGGCACCGTCAGGAAGCCTGGCTGGGGCTGCAGCCTCCCCCCGGCATCCCACAACACCCCCTCCTCCTTCCTGCTGCATCCCATAATATTTCACAGGGAGGCAGCCCCGCTGTAAGGTAGAGCCATCCCATAATAGTGGCCCGGTCACACTGCGCTGGGAATGGTGCCATCCCATAATACTCTCGCCTCACGCCGGCTGCGGCGGGCCCTGCCATCCCATAATAGCCGCCCGCTCCCCCCCCTCCTTGTGGGGCATCCTCCTCATCCCATAATACTCCCCCCGGCGGCACGAGCGCCCGCCATCCCATAATATGCCCTGCCACCCACCTGCCCCCCTCCGGTCGCGGGAGGCCTCGCCATCCCATAATAGTCGCGGTTCTCCCTCCCCCCCCACCTCCCGCAGAAGGGCTCACCATCCCATAATACTCGCCGCTTGCCATCCCATAATAGCCGCGGCTGAGGCCTGACCCCGTGGGCCGGACCTCGGCTGCCCCGCTCAGCTCGGCTCGGCTGGGCCCGGCTTGGCCCGGCCCGGCCCGGCCCCCCTGCACCCCTGCACCTCCCCTCTGCTGTCTGCCCCCGCTGCCGCCACCGGGCTGCCGCGCCCCAGCCTCGCCGTGTGCTCCGCTTGGGCTTCGCCCTCACCTGGCAGCCCAGCTGCCGCCTTGGCCACGCACCTCCCCAGAGCCTCGTCCCGGGTGCCCCCAGCCTGTGCCGGGCCCCTCGCCGCGCTGCCTTCCCCACTCAGCCCTCGGTGTCCACCCCCAGCCCAGGCACTGCCCGCCGGCCTGGCCACCATCGAGTCAGCAGAAAAGCACAAAGCCGGAGCGAGTGCCGTGTCGTGACGCCCGTGACACGGTGGGTGCGTGTCTGGTTCGGATGGAGCCGCTGCTGCTGGGGGGCCCAGGGCCGCCCTGGCATGGCCTTTGTGACCACTGAGCCCTGACCTAGTTTGCCAGGTGCTGTGCTGCCGTTGGAAAGGCCTCCCGCTCCTTGCCCGCGGCCACTGTGTGCCACATTGGTGCCGGCTCGCTATCCACTCACATCCGCATTATCAAGCGTCTGGTATGGAAGATAACTCCACATCTTGCCATCCGCTCATATTGAGTGTATTTATTTCACTTCCGAAGGCAGTTTTTACCACTGTCTTGGGGTTTTGCTTTCAGTCCCATCCCTGCTTTTGTGCCCCAACTGGATTTTGTGTTATGGGCTCCAGGGAGTGTTTCTGAGCTGCTCCACTGTTTTCCTGGGCTCTTCCACTACCTGCCCTTACAAGTATGGCTCAGCACTTGCACCGTTTACTTCTTGTTAAAGCCAGCAAATGTGTCCTGATAGCTAAGAGAAGAATAGGAAGTGTAAGCCCCAGAAGCTGAAATAATAACATGTAAAAGGCTGATACGCACAAAAGAACCAAAAAACTGTAATTTCCCATACTCTGAACGGAAGCTACAAAATTACAGACTTCGTGGATTAAAAGGTGGGCTGGGAAATAGTAATGCATGGTGACAAGAGAGTGAGGTGTTTCCTTGTTGGGTGGGATGCAGCAAAGATGCCTGCATCCGTGCCGTCTGATCCTGGCAGAACATTCAAAGGGATGAGGTTTTAGAGCAGCAGCAGCAAGTTCGAATGCTGCTGCAAGGAACGGTGGGAAGCATTCTGTTTTCCCCACGAGAAACCCACGACTGCTGCTTCTAGTGGGGAAGGCTTTCTATCGGGCCTCACCCCGGTGGAACCAGGGAAGGGGTCTGCCGGGAGCACGCCTGGGGCTGCGTGCCCACCGGCAGCCCCAGCGGTGGCCACCTGCACCGGCACTGCTGGTGAGGTGTGGTCCCTTTGTCTGTTGGCTTTCCGGCAGCAAATGCAGGAGCCCCCTTTGCAAACTCCGTGTTTTACAGGGAGTCCCCCTGTGGCAGGTCTGTTTTACAGGGAAAGTGTCTGCAGGGGAGCATGAGGCGGTCGAGGATGGAGTCTGCAAATTGCTGCCCCTTTTATTCTGCCTGTCATACGTTTTGTTTGTAGATGATCCTCTGGCATCAGCGAGAAACAAGCGAGCAAGCACACGCGGCACTTCACTGTCTTGGAGAAGCTCTGGACTCAGAGAATGGAAGCTCTGAGTCCTTTTGACAATTCTTCCCACTTGCCTTTTTTTAAGGTTTCCGTGCGCTTGGGCGCCCACTAAGTCGGTCTCCAGCCTGCCTCCTTGGGAAGATACCTGGCTTTTCCTTCTTTTACCTAGAGAGTAGCTGAAGGGCCAAGCAAGGTTGTGCCAGGCTGAGCTAACATCGAGCTCTAGTTCGCGGCGTATGGTCCATACCATACCATTTGCAAGTGATGTGTTTAAAGCAACGTTACATCTGTTTAGTAAAACATCAAGAATGCCTAATGCAGAGGAGGAACTTAAACTGCTGCAAGCCTGGCTTTAATTGGATAAATCTGTGGTTTGCACACACACTTGCTTAGTGGAAATCTATCACAGTTCGGGTGCTCCTGTCCTCTGGCTGTTTACTACTGACCTACTGCAGTACACGTTGCTCCTCTCTTGGCTCTGGCAGCAGAGCAGATGTGCCTGCTCAGTGCCTGCTCCAGTGGGAAGTCCAGCTTTTGATGGCACAACAGCTGCAGGAGGAGGGCTGAGCTAAGAGAGCTGGTCTGACTGCAGTGGCTGTGCATGGACCTTGCTGGGGCATCCCACTTGTCAAGGCCTGCCTTCCCTGCCAGCAGCCATTTCCTCCTCTGCTCCCGTTCTCCTCAGCCACCATGTCAGGTCCTGTGCCGTGCAGCTGTTCTCGTCTTGCACCTCTCACAGGCAGACAGGGTGACTGCTGCAGCCGGGCTGCTGCCCTAGGGAGCAGGAGCCACGTTTCTGCAGGAGCGAGAGTTGCCACCCAGCGTCTGTGAGCTGCAAGTGGGCAGAGGAACGGCATTAGCGTCCCGGGCAGTGAGCCATGCCAGCCTGCAGGCTCTCAGTTTGATTGCACTCACTAAACAGGTGCCTCATCCTTTAAGAATACACCAGATTTAATTATACCACTTCAAAATGTTCCATCTTAGGTGAGGCTTTGAACATGTCCACATTAGCCTTTTATAGAGGTGTGACAAGACTGTTTTTAAATGGATTGATTTACTCTGGTGACATTGCTAACAGACCAACCACGTTATGAAAAGCTCCAGCTTTTGAGTTTGACCTTCTCTCTTTCCACAGAAATATTGTAGGCTTTGTGTGTGAATTTGTTTCCAGCTATCAGGCCTCATTTCCCTATCTTGCCTCACAACTCAGACAAAGCTTCTGAGAACCCTGATGTATGGCAAAGCAAGTCCTGTATTCCTGCCTTATTCTGAAGTTGCTAGGGACAGCAATGTGTTTGATCCCAGAGTAGCAAGTTCAAACTGCAGGTTTTTGCAAGGAGAAAGTTACCAGCATGGAATTAGACTGTCTGTGCATTCCCACTGTAAACCATTCAGTTGCTTGTAATTTTTATGATTGGAGCTGAAATTTTCCATTCTGGCTGTCTGCCTACATCTGATTTTTTTTTATAATTTTTGTTTTCTTTTTAAATATGGCTTCAGCCTGTACATTAAATCTACTCAGGGGGAAAAAAAAGGCAGAGCAAAACATTTTGGTTTTGAGCATTAAAGTGTATGTTAAAAAGAACAGTCTTTTGCCCAACTGCTTTGGAGGAGGAAGCTGAAACCTACGAAGGAGAGCTGTCCTTGCGTCAGAGCTACACTACTCACTATCCCCATAAAAATCCATGCCAAATTTTGATAAATGATAAGCCTTTAAAAAAAAATACCCATTTTACACATGCTCTGTAGGGACATTTGAGGTTTTCCCTGTGTGGTTCTTCCAAGATCCGCTGTCAACACTGTCTCACAAAGGTGGGATAAGGTTGTGTGAATGCCAGCCATCTTCTGCGAACACCCAACCACTGATGACTGCTCTGGGCCAGGCAGGCAGAAGGAGGAGCAGCTGAGTGAAAGCAGAACCTCAAGTCCCTTGGGGATGGGGAACATGGAGAATAGACGAGGGCCAGGAGCTTAATAATACTAAGTCTGTTATGGGGATAAAGACAGAAGGAGTTACTGGAAAACAAAGGGATGGAAGTGGGAGGAAAGAACCTTGACTGGCTGAATAATGTGACTAGATGGAAAATCAGAGTACATGGGATTATAAAAGTCAAGAGTGATTGCTGTAGTGGAAGCAGGGCCTAGAGAGAGGGAAGACTAGTTGAACAACCAAGCAGCTAGCCTTGGGAGCTGTGGAGAAAGCAGCAGTATTGGAGCCAGTGAAACGAGGAGAAAAAGAGGAGCTAAAAGTGGTAGGAGGGGTGCAACAATGCTGCATGTGGAGATGGGAAAGAACAAGCTGTGCTAAACTCATTGAGGAACCAAAGAGCAGGAAGAGCATTCAGGTAACCGAGCAAGGAGACTTGAGGCAGGGGGTTGGGCAGGAGCTGGCCAAGCAAGCACCAGTATCCGTCTTGTTCTGGGGCACAAGCAAACCTTTAGGTTCCTGCAGCTCATCATTCTTGAGTCACGATTCAGGAATCCTGGGGCTGGCAGCACTTCTATCCTGAAATGTTAAAGGAGAGAAAGAAAAAGAATAAAAAGTAAGATAGAGGGGATTCTACAACAGCTTCTGAGCTGTCATTCTCCACATGAAAAAAACCACAAATGAGTTACTCCTAAAAAAGATCTGATTCCTTCACCAGCTCATACATGACATCCTGAGACCATCTTAGGGGCAAAAGAGCATCTCTCCTGGTCCCCACATCCTCATTTGCTCCCTTTCCAGGCTCCTTGGTAATGTCACAGAGACTGGACCAAATGAATGAGAATGAGGACTGTCTGTTTTAAAGTCTGTGGCTTACAAATCCTGCTCTTTTTTTTTTTTTTTTTGGAGGAGGAGTTGAGTAAGCAGACCTGATAGAAAGCTCTTTATATATAAAATTGATAAGGTGCTCCCAGAGTCTGTGCTGTACCTCTTCCTAATTCCTATGTGCTCTATGCATTTCCACCTAACATTTGCATACCTGCCTTTCACACTTGCTTCCTGCCCAGGCTGTAGGGGGTTTCACCAGAATGGCTGATGGGCAGGAGGCAGGGATGCCAGATCTGGATGTGGTCCATCTAAAATTTGTTGAAGGCTGTGTGATTCTTCTCCTTTACATATTTTTTTCAAAATCTGTGAAACCACAGAAGGTGAAGTGGGGCAGACAGAGAGTGACTGAGCTCCATGAGGTGTGCCATTCCCAGACGTTTGTCTGTCTCTACAACAACATCTGGTATGTTTGCTGACAGATGCAGTCACCTAGACTTGAAGCAGAAACAAGAATGACATTAAGAAACTTCCCAAAGCAGCACACCGGGACAATGTCAGATGTTAAAGCTGGTCTTCAAGTCTTGTGTTACCATATTTTTAAAAACAATTCTCTAATCATCAGCAAAATATACTCCACCAGATACCCAAAATAAGCACGTTGCACCTTACCAACAAAATTTCCAGTTTACCGTGCCCTAGTTGCATGTACAGGCAAGTGGAATATCTCTTTTTGTAATTTGACCCCTTTTATGGATGCTCAAGCTTTTTTCTTCCCCTTTCCCTGCCCCTCCCCTCTTCCCCACCTCCTCTCCCCGTGAAGAAACTGTGGGAGCAACAAAATACAAGAAAGAGATGCTGACTTTCCTTGACCAGCTTTCTCTTCAAAATTATACCCTGGAAATAATTCCCTAATCTGTCTGGGCAAGGAACTTGAGATGGATTTGATGCAGGCTTGGTGCAGGACAAGGAGTATCAGCTGCACTCAGGAGCTACACGAGATCAGCAAGCTGTAAGCTCCAAATGGCTGCAGGTTCAGACACAAGCAAGGCCCCATCAGCTTCCAAAAGCATCCATCACTGTGGCATGAGTCCAAGGAGAAGAGACAAAAGGCCATTCTGGACATTTTCCCTGGCATCCAAGCACAGAGCCTGTGCTATGAAGATCCTGTGTTATTGGTAGGGTCTCTGTGCTGTTGATTTCTCAAAATACTCCTCTGGTAAAGAGCACAAGCGTCTTCTCCAATAGGTCTCAGAGCCTTTCCCATTTCATTCAGGCTTTGTTGCAGCCTGACATCTCATAGGCAGCCTTGGCAATTTGAAACAGAAAGCAGGACAACCACCCTCTGCAGCACTCTGCTGCTTCCAGGAGCTTGGCATGGGGAAGAGCTGTCTGTCAGACTCCGAGATCCCCACCCACCACCCTGCTCACCCTGACAGGCAGGAAAAGCAGTACAAAGCTCAGACAGATCAAACGATCAGTGCTGAGGAGGTTATTACTCAGGATCACTAATACCACCCCTGTGCTAAACACAAGCCAGTGGGAAACACTATTTTTATTAAATTATTTTTTATTTTCTTAAGCTGGTGGAGGCTACCCCCTATAGAGGGCTATGGAAGTCAACCCAAGGACAGAAGTAGAAGTGGTGAAAAAGGCAGGCACAATCAGCTTCATCCTGTGTTTTGGTGTCCTTGGGAAATTGCTCTCCCAGCTGAATTACATTTCTGGTGCAAAGTCCCTCAGGTTTTTGCAATAGTAGTTTTTCTTAGTACTTTCAGATTGCATGTCCAGAAAATGGCATGAGGAAGGACAGCATGGAGAGAACAGAGAGCACAGGGTCAGGTTGGAAGAAAGTGAAACAGAGGATTGTGTCTATGACAGGGCCCTCCAAAGCTTCAAAAATAGCTCAAGTGATGAGCCTGACCATTTCCCTTTGAAGAATTGATGTCACCCTGCCTGTGGCAATGATCCACTTACCAGACTGACGATATATTGCTACTGGCAGTTAGTCTGAAACTAAAGTCAATAAATACCATTTCTAAATTAAGTAGCCAGAGAATTTTCCTATTGCTTCTCCTATATTTAATTCTTCCTTGTCCAGTAAGTCATGGTGTCTCACCCATTGCCGTAACTTTCCCTCACCATTAGAAAGTACAAAGTGCAGAATGACAGAACGGCCTATGTCACTTTTGTCTGTCTTACCCTTTTACTTTCTAAATTTCTCATTCACATTACCTCTGACTAAGATGGCATTTCCCCCTTGATTACACCTGTGAACTCTTTGACTAGGTAATAAACTTCATGTAACCAACCACCAGATCCACTGATTTTTTTCTCTCACTGTGTTTCTTTCTGAATAATTCCCCACATCGCTTCCCTCCTCTGGAGGCAGGTCCCTTTGGAGAACCAAGTGTGCTCCTTAGTGGTTCAGGTTACACTCCAGATGTGCAAATAAGGTGACCTGGTCAAGAAAACCTCCAGTTCCCAGGCCAACAATGAATGCCTTGCTACCCTTTGCAACATGACCCCAAACAAGCTGGCTTGTGGGAGCAGAGTCCTTCCCCTGCCTACAAATTGTCACTAATAATTTTGGCAAGTGCTCATGAGGCATCGTCACTGCAGAATATCTCCCACACGTTTCCCAGTTGCAGGTCTCCCATAGCATGTGTGCCATCCCCCAGCTCCGTACCCTGGGCACGCTGTGATGCTTTCAGCAGCTGTACTGCAGGGACTGCTGTCCCTCAGCCGTAGAGGCATGTTTCCCCAACACTTCTCTTTTTTTTTTTTTCTAACCTCCCTGTCCCCTCTGAATAGGCTGTAACTGGGGACTCAAGCACGCTGAAATTATGCAAATCATCCCACCGGCTTTTTTGTAATGCTAATTATATCAAATGCATGCTCATCAATGAGAACATCTAATTCCCCTTGCTCATTATCTAGATGTTGCACACTGATATAGAAGCATCTGAAAAAATTAATTTCTTCATAACACAGTGTTTGTGAACCCCTTGCCAGCACCTTCACAGGTCCTGCCTCTGCCCCAGGACCCCTAGATGATACTGCGCATAAGCACATGCACCAAATTGTCCCCAAAAAACACCACTCCTTTGCTCCTTCCTATAGAGGAAGGAACCTTTATCATGAGGCTTTGGTGTTTGATTCACAGAATTGCTTAGGTCTTGTATTTGTGACTTAAATCAACCGGAGTGACACGATGGATATGTGCTATATAGCACTCCAGAAAGTGGCATCCAAAGTAGTTCAGAACATACATCTTAGCTACTTAGTTTTCTGCCTATAAAATAGTAATAATACCTTATCAGCTAATGGGCCTCTTGAGAATGACGTTAATTCAAATTTGTGAAACTACTGGGTGTGGGGATACAGAAAAGTGGGAGAAGATCAGGAGCCCTGTTTGCAGAATGGAGTTCACATATGTGCAGTAGATAGCTGATGGGGAAAAAAAAGGAAAAAAAAGTAAAAAGACACTTTTTTTTCTCTCTGTGACCAATGTTCTTCCTACACAATGAACAAAGAAGGGACTTCGTGGGGAAAACAATCTGTCATTGCATAACCAAAGGACAACTGTGGCACCTATGCACAAGGAGTCCTCAAGGAGGAAAGTAGGTCTGGCATTTCTCAACTCAAAGTGCAGGGCTGCTACACCTTCTGTGGGAGCGTGTTTTCATTTATCGAAGCGCTCCCTAAATGGGTGAATTCAACGTTTGCCAGGTTCGATCAGGTAAAACCCTCAGGAAGACCCTGACCCGTGCCACGGGCTAGATTACTTCCAAATGCTTTTATTGTCATTCTATTCTTTACGCCTTACGAGGATGTTACTATCCTGACAACAGAATTAACTCCTTTTCTTCTCCTGCTCCCAGCGAAGAAGCACTCACATATTTACTTCCTTGAGTTTTACACCTTCTTGCCTTTATTAACATTTTTTTTTCTTTACAAATTGCTTTTCTTCCAAAAGCTGAGAGGAGCTGCTCTGCCCCGGTGCCTCTCGGAGGGGGCCGGTGCTGAGGGAGCGGACTCCCCGGTCCGTTCCGGAGGCGCCGGGGTCCGTGCGCCCGGAGCGGGGTCCCGCCGGTCCGGCCCCGAGGCGCCGCCGGGGGCCGCTGTTGGCCGCGGAGAGCGCGGGGCGGGCGGGGAGCGGGGCGGGAGCGGAGCCTCCTCCGGCCGGCTCAGCGCCGCCTCCCTTCCCTCTGCGCGCCCCCTCCCACCCCCCTCCCNCCCTCCTTTTTCTTTTTTTTATTTTTTTTTTTTTCCCCCCACACAGTGTTAGAAAACCTCTTTTATCATCACCTCGAGGTGGAAAGTTTGATTCACTCCCTCCGTTCCTTGCCCTCCTTGGGAGAAAAGTTCGTCCTTGTTCCTTTGTATTTCAGGGGCTCAAGTGCAGAGCGACTGCCCCTGCTTCAGGGGACAGCGTATGCAGTGCAGGGAGGTTTTACAGCTACCGTGGAAGTCTTGGCACTGTCCCTGTCTGAAATAGGTAAAAGCAGTGATAGCTATGCCTGGCTTCAGTACACGCAGACTCCCAGATAACCTCAAACAAAATCATCATCATAGCAGGTTCTTTAGTGATATTACACTATTTCTTCTTATTTTGGTTGGAAGCCCTCACTGATCGTTATCTCGCTGCTCAAGATGCTGTGCAAACCAAACAAAAAAACTCATCCATGTCCAGAGATCTCTCCGAGCGCAGGAGCAGAGACAGTAGAAATGTGGGAAACAACAAGGAAACCCTGAGCCGAGTTTGGTCAGCAGGATGTACAGCAGCATCAGCGCAGCGGCAGCCTGGCCTCTGCCGAGGTGCTGTTAGCACTGCGGAACACACGAGCTTGCAAGAAAGGCTTCAAAGGCAACACACAAAATGTGAAGCTTTCGCTGCGCTCAGCCACAGGATCAAGGACTCTGCAGCTGGAAGGCAAGCAGGGCATGTAAAGAGTAATCCGAGCAAGAACAACTCTGGGAGGCAAAGATAATGAAAAAATGCCTGGGATGACAGATCAGCATCTAAAACACAAGGTCAGGGAACCATACAATTATTTAGGTTGGAAGGACCTCTGGAGGACATCCGCTTCAACTCCCAGCAACGGGGAGGGGGAGTGGAAGGCAGGGGGTACCTCCCAAGCTCAAAGCAGGCACAGCTGAAGTTGTTCAGGGCATTTGTAATACAAAATACATGTTTTGTTGAAGGGATACATGTAGTGGTGGGAGGCACACAGCCAGTACACAGTGGAAGGAATAAAAACAGTAATAAAAGCAATTTGAAGGTAAGGTCTGTCTTGTTCTGGGACTTTTGAAACATCTTTTCAAGCTGACTTACAGAACTCAGAGTATCAGAGGGTTTCTAGAAATTATAAAATACATTTTAATATTAATAGTCATAAAAATACCTTTATATATCATCCAAGTAGGGAACCATTTCCATATCGATTTCCATATCCATTCTGGAAGTCAAAGGACTTGAAATCCTAACGTATTTGTACATTTTTGCAGATACTGTGTCTGGTCCATACAGAATAAGTGTTCTGTGCACCTTTGCCATCTCTCTGACCTTTCCCTTGTTTAGTCTTACTTGATGAGGAGACATTTGTTTAATGTTCACATCTGCAAATGACACGAAGTACAGGGAAGTAGTGAATGGCACCTTTTGCCTCTGACATACTTAACAAGAATACTAATTCAAGAATTATCACAGTAGGGTGTAGAGGGTCACCTATACAGGTTGAAAAGACTTTGCTAAGCTTATATTCCCATTTAACTTTCCCTTCTGGAATACCATTGCTTCACATAGCTCCGGTTGTTCCTAGAACTTTCGGATTTGTTTGTCTGGCTTTTTTTATACACACTGATTAAAAAGAAGCCATAAAGCAAGATAAGGGTGAATGACTCATTTCACTAAAAGACAGCACATACATGTGCTATTCTTTATCACCAAGGGATGGAATAAAAAAACCCTGAAGCTTACAAAGAAAAAATGCGGAAGAAACTTAGTTAACACCAATTCTCTCTGTCAAACATGAAAAATATCCCAAATCTCCTCTAGAATCCAAAGCAATTAAATTTGACTAGAATCCTCAAACATAAAACAAAAGTAATGCAGGCTGAAAAAGATTGAATATCCAAAGGACAAAACACAACAGTCCACACTGGGCACACCACTGTCTATATATAACAATTAAGCAAAGCCTTCAGAAACCCAAAGTCAAGAACTTTTCTGCTGTGTCTAACATGACCAGCAGCCCTCTTTATTGTTAAACTGGTTGATGAGATTCATTAAGAGATCAGCTTTGCAGTTATTTATAATTTAGTCAAAATATTTGAGCTAAAATTTCCTCTGCTGGAGGTGGAATATTTATGAAATGTTCCAGGTAAAAATAGTTCCACTATTTTCAGGAATGAAGCTACAAGAAAAGATCCTGTTTTCTGATGTGCTTTTTGAGAAGCTGTATGTTGTGGAGGATACTGTAACTTCAGCAGAGGAGCAGCCTCTTCCGAAGGAGTGGCATCTGCCAGCTGACATTTCATTCATACTTGGCAAGCTTGCCAAGAGAAGACAGAGCCAGACTCTGCTCATAGTGGCCCTGAGAAAACACAACAGCCGTGACTTGCAACAATCCTGGTGAGCATTAGGAAAAGCCTCTCCCCAGGGCATGTTTCAGCACTGGTGTGGGCACCTCATGAAGCTGAGGAATTGCCATCCTTGGAGGTGCTCAGAAGACACCTGGACAAGGCTCTTAGCAACCCGAACTGCCTTGGGGTCCCAAGTACATCCTCTGTGCTCCTGGGGCTTTGGCTGTACGAGCTTGGGGACAGGTCAGAGGCAGTGGAGCTGAGGGCAGCCTTTTCCCTCTGATGACTCTGGGCAGAGTTTCCAGAAAGCTCTGCTGGAGTCTCAGCCAGGACTGACCCCGTGCCTCAGGAGATGCTTTTAGGCTGGTGCTCTTGCCCTTGGTTGCTGTCTGAGGAGTCTGGCCTGTGCCTGACCATGCACTCTCTGGATCTAGACCCGTGGATAGGCTTCCTGGCTTGACCCAAGACCTGCCTCGTCATGATGGATGTGTCAGGCAATCTCTGGACTGTGGCTCACCCTGGTTCCTGCCTCCAGACCTAATCCTGGTGCTGACTTGACTTCTTACTTTGACTTTGGACCTGCCTCCTCACCACAAGCTTGTCTGATGACCTGGATTCTCAGCTGAACCCAGCTATCTGACTATACCTGCCTTTTCCCCCTGCTTAGATGCTTTCCCTTGCTGGCTAAGCCTCTTCCTCTGCCTGCCTTGTTACATGCCTGCATCTGAGCTCTTATATTCCTTTAGGGAGCCACCAGCCCTCACTGCCCCCAGCAACCTGCTGTGAGCAGGCAGTCTGGGTAGAGAGCTCCAGAGGTGCCTTCCCACCCGAATCTTTCTGTGAACTTATAACAGCACTTTAGCCAAGTTAAAAGGAAAGAAAAAATCAACTTCTCTGGGCGGGGAAGAAAACATAGCTGTGAAGGCATTGTGTTGATGCTTAGGTGCATGGTGCATTAGGTTAGGGAAAGGAGAAAGGACCAGAGGGACAGGGACAATGGAAAGGGGTCTAGGAACGAGGAAGGTGGAGGAAGGTTTGAAAATGGACAGCAGTGCATCTGCCATAATATGACTCCGTTATCCCATAAATCCCAAGACAAAAAGGTAGCAGAAGAGATGCACACAGCTCTGTTTCCTCTCCAGCTGCACTATGTCACAAATGATCCATGGCAGTCCTGAGTTTTTAAAATAGAAATACCTACTGCCCTGCAAGCCCTCTTCCACCTCTCTCCCTGCATCTCTTGAGCACCATTAAATGTTCTTCATCTGCAGATGGATTTCAAGGCTGCTCTGCTGGTGATGCATGGGCCGGGCAAGGGGACAGAGCTGGCTCATCTAGGGCATATGTCTCACAGGCAGGCTGTGACACAAGGATGTCTCTGTGGAGAGGCTCATCATGTTCTGCAGGTCTTCTTGAAGACCTGCTTCTGCAGTCATCTCTAGTAAAAGAGAGGGTCTTCAAGGGAGACTGGAAAATGGATTTAAAACCCAGCATCTCCTAACACAAACCTGTGATGTATTACAACACATTTATTCCCACAGCAGTCATGAGGTAGGAACTTGAAACCAGATTTATTGCTTATGGAGAAGTCTAAAAACTGTAAACCCTAGCACTTTAGACTGCATTTCTTGTCACTTTCCCTGACCTTTCCTTTAACATTAAAAAAACCAAAACCAAACCACTGTAACAGATCCTCTCCAGAATAGCCTGAGACCTGCTGGAAGCCACAGAGAGGCTGTTTTGCAGTGCAATTGGAAAGGCAACCCTTGGCCATCAGCAGGAGTGAAAAATTGGGGCTTCTGGCACTGCCAGGGTACAGCCAGATCTCGCTCCTGGAGAGATTTATAGGGCTCTCACATACAGTGCAGCCTGAAAAAGCATGTACAAACAGTGCAAGCAAATACATTTCACCGCAGCCTCATTCTGTGACATCATTTCTTTTCAACAGTGAAAATCGCTCAGACCTGAAATCAATCATCCTATATAGGGGCCAGCAACAAGAGAGTGCAAAGCACTAACGTCAGCATGAGCCTCTGACACGATGACAATATTGGTATCCTCTCTTTTTTTCTGGGGCCACTGGGAATGTAGCTTTTTAAGTATGCTAGTGTTTCCCAAGCCATTTTGCTTTAGGTAAATGTATAGCCATTGTGCCACATGTGTGTGTGCACAGCTGCACATTCGACATACCTCCTGAAGACTGTTTTGCTAAGGTCTGTGATTTTCTATACAATTAGGGACCTATTTTCTGCAAGATTACTGAAAACTCAGCTATTCTCCTTGACCCCAACAAAGCCTGGTAAATGCTTCAGTTCTTTTGGAAAATTAAGATGCTCTTTTATGTGTCCTGAGCTGGACCTATGACTCACATTGAAACATCTGGTCAAAGGTTTCCCTCAGCCATTGCTAGTAAATTCACTTTGTCAGCAGTGAGTACCATATCTGTGTTCTGATGATCCCCAGGACTGCCTCACGCTACAGTGCAGCCAGGAGCTACTCAGACAGGATGGACTTCCTATAGGAATTTATGCCGGCTGGACCTAGACATGCTAAGTTTGTTTCAAATCCTTGTTCCCCGCTATGTTTCCTGTACCAAAAGAGTCAGGTATGACCATGTCACCAAAGCACCTCTGTTTATTCAAAACAACCTTTCATCCTTCAGCTTTGCATCATCACGTTCACCCACAGACAGTCTGCTGTGCTCCCTCAGATAGTTTGCTGTATCCCATAGACCTGCTGTAGTTACCGCATGGGTGACTCTGCAATGGTATGGCTTTCCTGGGCTTAAATTTCCGAGTCCTCAACACGGCCATTCAGAAATACTGCAGTAGGAAGTGACGGCGAAGACTCGTTGGGACGGATAAAGTTTTCAGATGGGAACAGTTTTACTTTAGAGACAGTGTGGTCTCGGGTTGACTTACTCTCCACAATCTGATGCTTAAGCGTCCCCAACTCTGAGTCCCAGGCTTGTCCCCGCCGCAATTTCTTGAAGGTGTTACGGAAACCTTCAGTGCTAAAGTAGTAGATCAAGGGGTCCAGCGTGCAGTTCATGCTGGCCAACATCATCGTTATAATTAACACTTGGCGCACAGAGTCCTGGGTTTCTTTCTCAACCTTCATCACCCGGGCCTTTATCATCCCATAAAACGCCAGGGTAGTGTTGTAGGGCACAAAGCAGATGATGAAGATGACCAGATTGACCAAGAGGAGACGGACAGTCTTCTGCTGCCGCAGGGTCTTCGTCTGGCTGGGCTGGCAGAGCTCCTGGAAGATCCGAATTGAGCAGTATGTCACAGAGCTGAGAGGCAGGAGAAAACCCAAGATTTCAGCCAGGATTACCAGGGGGAAGAGGTTGTTCTGCCATATGTTGTCACTAAAGCTTTCAAAACACAGATAAATGGTCTGGTTTTGTACTTCACAGTGGTTTTGCTTGTGGACTATGACTGTGGGGATGGAGCCCATGAAGATCGCAACCCAGACGATGAAGCAGAGGAGCTTGGCCACCTTGGGGCGCCGCAGATGCCGCCAGCGAAGTGGGTGAACAATGGCAATGTAGCGATCCAGGTTGATGCACATGAGGAAGAGGCAGCTGCCGTACATGTTGATCTGGAAGACTGAGCCAGAGACCTGGCACAGGATGCTACCAAAGGGCCAGTGGTGGTTGGAATAGTAGTAGAGTCGCAGGGGCAGAGAGAGTGTGAAGCTGAGGTCACTTATGGCCAGGTTCAACATGTAGATCATCACTACAGACTTCAGGCGCAGGTATCGGACGAATATCCATAGGGCTATCACATTCAGTATCAAACCTGTGATGAATATCAGGGTGTAGCCAGGCATGAGGAGGTGGTGGTTGAAGGTGTAATCCTTGCATGTCTGAGACGTATTGGACGTATTGGACACTGACATGCCCAGTATGGATCAGGGGATGGTCTTGCTGAGATGGCTGAGCCTGTTGGTGGGCTAAGGAGGCACAAAGAAGAGCACTGAGGGAAGTCATTCCCCTCGAAGAAGACACAGGCAGGTCATTCCTGTCATCTGCAGCTGGGAGGTAGATGGGCAATATCTCTCTTGGCTGGCACTGCTTTGGATTGCTGGTCTGTGGACATCTGGCAGGGACGGTAATGTGGAGTCTGCTTCTGCCTCTAGTTCAGCAATTCTTGCCAGTGGTTATGAGGTGATAAGGCAACGGGAGATCATTGCCAGCTGTCAGTACAATTCCTGGTCAGAGTGGAAGACCAAACCAGAAGAGTTTAAGTTAGAGGAGGAAATCTCTTGAAATGTTAAAATCCCACCATGGTGGCTTCTGCAGCAAGAACTCACAAAGAAACTAAAAGACGGGGGAAAATGGACACTAGAAAAATGAATAATTACATGGCAGAGGAAGACAGAGCACAGAGAAGGTGGTTGTTGTACAGAATCATTTATCACTCAGCCCCAGAAAATGCACTTTGCTTTGATCACTGCTGAGAGCACATGAATACAAGAAAGGGACACCACAATCACACAGGGAAAGTAGGTGAGGCAGCTCCAGAGAAAGAGAAAGGAAAAGAAGAGAGCAGAGTTTTGAAGGAAAAATGCTGACTGGAAGGAACTTACAATAAAAACTGCATAGTACTGTTTTATGTCAGAGAAACCGGACTTTGTACATCCATTTCAGATAAAAAATATTGCAGTACAGTCAGACCCGACTCCACCCAAGCTCCTTTTCTTACGTGAAACAACACACACAAACCTCAGTCCCAGTGGCTTCGAGTTCCTTATGTTGCTTACATTCATACAGTTCCTTTGGTGTTCCTTACTTACAGTTCCTTACAGTTCCTTACCAACATGGGACCAGTGGTGCTTATTTGGATCGCATATCTTCATTCCACTGCTTATAACACCCTAAAGCTTGAAGCAGCGCATGTCCCACAAACACCGAGCAGCACAGCCACAGAAGGGAGCGCAATAAAAAAGGAAGGGCCATGGGATTCATGTAGACAGACGACTTCAAAGTGGCGTGAGGCTGGTAACCACTCTAGGTACTAATGGCAGCACTGTCCAAACACTGATCAGCTGGAGTGAGCCCAGTGGAAGGCCACCAAAATGGTCTGGGGGCTGGAGCACTTGTGCCATGAGGAGATGCTGAGGGAACTGGTCTTGTTCATCTGGACAAGAGAAGGTGATATAATAGCAGCATTGGGCTTGCATGGCAAGGTTGTGGTATCTGGGGGGGCTACAGGTGTGGTTCTGTGAGAGTGTGCCAGAACTTTCCTCTGTGTCTGATACAGCCAATGCCAGGAGGGACCTGCCACTGGCCAAGGCTGAGCCCATCAGTGATGGTGGTAGCACCTCTGGGATAATGAAAAAGTTACTGTGAGACAGCAATTGCAGGCAGAGAAGGGAAGTGAGAATATGTGACAGAAACAGCCCTGCAGACACCAAGGTCAGTGAAGGAGGGAAATGAGGTGCTCCAGGCACTGGATTCCCCTGTTGCCTCTGGAGAAGACCATGGTGAACCCATGCTGGAGCAGTCTGTTCCTGAAGGACTGCACCCTGTGGAAGGGACTCACACTGGAGCAGGGATTGGTGTGACACAGCTCCCCACAGTTGTTTGCAGGAGTCAGATAGGGACTCCCTCACAGAGTCCATGTAGATGGTGATTTACTTCAAAAGGAAAGTAGAATTTTCTGTCTAGAGAATATCTTTACATGAGGTTGATATTACTCAGCAACTTGACAGGCATGTCAAGCATGTCAGACCTTCTGGATGGCATTGTGTGTCAATGCACAGATCCAGAGAGAATCTGCTGCAGACAGAAGCATGTGCTGACCTCGTAGATAGGAAGAGAATCATTCTGGTAACAACATGTTAAACAATGGAAGTGGGAACCTAATACGATAGTGTAGACAGCTACCAACTTGCCCATCCTTTTGTGTTGCTGCACAGGTCCATCACCAAGACAGGTTTCCTAGAGAAACTTCTACCAGTTTATCAAACTGTATCTGAGCGGATTCTACCCTTCCTGGTGGATGAATACTCTGTGCGAAGTCTTGTGCAAGTTTGAAGTATAAGATAAGCTGACAAGGCAAATGTGCAAGAATGTTGTCCATTTCAAGTGAAATGTTTCACGCTTCAAAAAATCTCAAGGAGAAGCATCGCCAGTGGTCAAAGGAGGTGATTGTCCTGCTCTGCTTTGCAGTGGCGCAGCCTCACCTCGAGTCCTGTGTGCAGTTTTGGGCAATATAAAAAAGACATTGAGCTGTTAGAGAGTGTCCAAAGGAGGGCCAAGAGGATTGTGAAGGACCTCAAGGGGAAACCATATGAAGAGTGGCTGAGGCCACTTGATCTGTTCCACCTGGAGGAGGCTGAGGGGAAACTTCATTGTGATCTACAATTTTCTCATGAGAGGAAGAGGAGGGGCAGGCGCTGATCTCTCCTCTGTAGTGACCAGTGACAGGACTCAAGGGAATGGCCTGAGTTGTGTCAGGGGAAGTTTAGGCTGGTATCAGGAAACGATTCTTCACCCAGAGGGTGGTTGGGCACTGGAACAGGCTACTCAGAGAAGTGGTCACAGCACCAAGCCTGACAGAGTTCAAGAAGTGTTTGGACAACACTCTCAGGCACAGGATGTGATTCTTGGGATGTCATGTGCAGGGCCAGGAGTTGGACTTGATGATCCTCGATGATCCTGATGGATCCCTTCCAACTCACTATATTCTGTGATTCTATAATTCTAGGAGAATATGTCAGCTTTTGCTAGAGCTGAAACCCTGAAATGAACTGCAGACTGAACAGACTGGTCAGACCTTTGTCTTGATGGAGACAAAGTTATTGAGACTGTGACTTAGTGAGTGACCGTGACCTGCTGCAACACATGTACTCAGACCAGCCAGATGTCAGGTGAAAAGGATTCCTCTCTACAGACAACATGTTTCTTCAAGCTTTCCAGAGGTATTCAATTAACAGAGCTACAGAATATAATATGTAAGCACAGTCCATGCTGTGTCGGGCTTCTACAACTAGTATTCCATCTCAAATTGTGGATGGTGAAGGGATTATGTCAAGAAAAGTACAATCATGTAGTTACACTGCCTCAAGCTCTCTTCCTGCTTCCAGCATAAATTGTAGCCCAGGAATTTCTTGAGCCACAGGTGACCTAGTTGTATTCAGTAGTCCTCAGGGAACTTTTATTTCATTGGGGTTTTTTTCAGTCTCTTTTTGAATTGATGTAAAATTTACCACCTACATCATCCAGTGCCAGGAGTGCCAAGGAGTTCCACAGCTTACTTGTGCCTCAGGTGAAGAATCACTTCCATATACCCATCTCTGATTCATCACCTGCTAGATTCAATTCTTAGCTTTAGTGCTGGACCAGACAGGGCAAAAACCATCCCTATTCACCTTCATTTAATGGCTGATACATCTGTTATAAACATCTACCATATTCCCACTCAGTAACTTTTTTTTTTGTTTTTTAGGCTAAAGGGTCTCTGTATTCATAGTTTTTCCTTGTAGAGAAGCTGTTCTGTACTTTTGAATGTCCTTGTTGTCCTTCTCAGCACTTTTCCACTTCTGCTACAGCCTTTGTGAGCCCTGTGCTGGGGTGCTGAAAGCACACAGTGCTGATGATGTGGATGCACTGAGCTGCGTAGGTGTAGATCTCATTTGCAAGTGGTAATGGTCAGTTCAGTTTGCTTTTGCCCATCACTTCACTAGATAAAATTTCATCTGTTAGTTTAAATCCCGTCACTCACACTTCTCTTAAGCTCTGCAGTTCTTCGCAGCCAAACCTCATCTTTTAAAACTTGAATAATTTTATGTCTCCAACAGATTTGTTATTTTATTATTCATCCCTCATGAATAAGTCAAACAGTCCAAGCCCCAGCACAGGTGTCTGACAACTCCACTGAGAAAAACAACCATCTACCTTCATTCTCTGTCCCTTCTTTTAGGCACTTTTTATCCAGGTAGGAACATTTTCTTTACATTTTTTTAAGTGCCATTGGGGAGACCGCCTTTGAAAGCCTTCTGGAAATCCACATGGGCCACTGTTCACATGCTTATTGAGCCCTTTAAGGAAGAACTGTGGGAACAGCGTCCCTTTATAAAAGCCATGATGACTTTTCCCCAGTAATTAGATGTGACTGCATGCCAATTGATTTTTTCCTTTATTATAGTTTCTACTAATTTGGTCAGCAAAACCATCAAGCTCCCTGGTCTGAAACCCCCCAAGAGCCTTTTCTTAAATTGAGTCTGCCTTTAAGAGCTGTTTTAAGCAAATGTTTCTCTAGCACAATTAGTCAGGTCTTCCACCCTTCAGTTATTTTCGGACCTCTGGGGTAGGAGCCGTGTGGTTTTAGACACTGTTTAGTTGATCTTGCTGCTCTGTGGCTAATCTTACTACTGTTTTGACCAGAGACAGTCCTTTGATGAATTTTCCTGTAAAGAGATTTTCTTTGTGGAACTCTCCCAGGCTGTCATGCCATGAATACCAGCGAAAGAAACCTGTTCATTTTTTTGCCCACCATCACCTTTTCTTTCTTTTCTGAGTGGTCTTTCCTTACATACTTTAGCCTTTCAGCCTTCAAGACACTGAACAGCACAGCTCTAAACTGGCAGCAAAAACCACTGAGAGCAGAAAATAGATTGGGGTTTTTGAGGGGATTTTTTTTTTGTGGGTAGATGGAAACACAGAAGAAAGAATCTGCTATGGTGTTGGTATGGAAGTGAAGCTGATAGTCTCACACTTGTCATAACAGATACTGTGACCAAGACCTGAAATGAGATGCATGCAGACACAGTCGTTGGAAAGATGAAGATGTGGGAGCGGAGAGTTTCTCCAGTGAGCTCTGGAGATCCTGCTTTGACTGTCCCTCTCTAAAAAGGAAAGCTATGGGTAGGTAAAGCAGGCTGGCAGCAGGGAGACCAATTATCCTTGCTGGTTAATGTCTGAGAGTCAAAAGGCATGTTCCTTGTGGCTGCCTCTAAAAGAACCCCAAGTACTCATTGCTCTGCACAAAAGCTGCCAAGAGGTCTCAAATCACCAGCTGTGTAAGGAGGCAGCTGAATAATCCCCCTCCTCACAACAAGATGCTCTCTTTAAATCCTGAAGAAACTTTCTGTTTGCTGACTGACCTTATGTGTCCCAGGAGGTGGAGGAAGCATTATTTTGCCTCTTCAATCTGAGCCCCTGAATACCATCAACTGCCAAGACCGTGACTTGCAAAATCCATGAGATTTTGATTTTTTTCTTTTGGGAGGTGAGAAGCCCTAAATGTACTTGCATGCAGGGGCTAGAGCAGGCAGGCATGCCCTGAGATGGGATGTGTGCCTGGAGTCTTGCTGCCTGGTCCTGGGAATCATCTCTCCTGGCACTGTCTTACTAGGAGTCACTGCCTCCAAGCACTACATAAATGATGAAGAATCCAAGTAAGGGGCTGAGAAATGAGGTGGAAGAAGAAAGCTGGAAAAATACTGATGAGCATGCTGCAGGGTCAGCGTTTCTGTTAGTGGCTTGTCACTAGAACCATGGGGAGTTTTGGGGCTACTGTGAGGATGCAGAGAGCAAATGTGGCATCGGGGTGCAGAACTCAAAACACAAACTACATAAGCTCGCTTACTTAATCTGAAACCAAAGAGGAAACATCAAAAATGTGTCAAACCTCAGAAAAAACACCCGACTTTACTCTAGAAATTGGAGATATATTTTTTTATAAATGTGGATGCTTTTTACCTGCTGTTGGTGATATTTAAGCCCCACTTTTCATCTTTTCTTCTACTCAAGAAATTAGATTTTTGTGAGGATTAGAACCTTGAAAACATTCAAGACTTAGGATGGCTTGTTTTTAATGAGAGATACATGATATAAAAGCTGAGACCTTTGTATTTAACTCATGAGGTTTGATCACACTGCTATTGCCTACTCCTTAGACATGTTACCCCCCTTTATCTCTTGAGAGTCCTGTGGAAGAGGGCTCCCATGGTGGGCACCTTGGCAAGTAAGCTCTGCAGGCTGCCTGTGCTTTTAGTATCATAGGATCCCAAAGAAAGTCTCAGTTTGAATAAATACAGAGATGTGCCTTGCACTTCCAGGTCCACGGGGCAGCTGAAGAGGGGCAGCTGTCCCCCAGGGCCCTGTGGCCAGGTCTGGCAGCATGTGCACAGCAGCTCACAGGGACCAGTGCCCAAGGTGCCAGACCATCCGGCTCTCCAGCTGTTCCCGTCTGCCTTACCTCACTGCTGGAGAAGAGCCAGGTGTGGATGCCGGCTTGCTGGTTGCTGATTGCTCCCACTGCAGAGGTCTCGATCCGGGCACCAAACCTGTAAAGCAGCTTGGATCAAAACAGAACCAGGCAGGCTCTTCATCCAAATCACAGCTGTCCCCTACCGCACTACGGCTGATTCTACATCTGGCTTGCTGCAGTTTGTCTCTTCTCCTTTCTCACTTCCTGATGCACTTCTGCCTGGCTACAAAGCATGAACTTTGTTATCAAAAGCTGATAAGCTAAACCACATCCTACAACAGCAAATGCAATCATGAAAGAAGCAGTACCCAGGTGTCCTTGCAACTGAGGAGACCTGCCCTGGGTCATAGTGCCAAAGACTTGCTTGTCTTGCTAACTCAGCCACCCCCAGGACTGACAGAGGGAAAATAAAACATCCTTCTCCCCAAAATATTGCTAAACAGGAGGTAGAAGTGAAATATGGGAAGTGAGAGCAAAGTTGATTTAATTGCTAGCCAGCACAAAGACTTGGAGTCCTGTCACTCCCATGGGCTAGGGGGCTTTGGGATGGAACTCCTGCCTGGGGGCCCAGCTATGCACCTCTGGCATGTGGCAGGGTCCCAAAAAGAACCGGGCTCCGAAGAGGTGTCATTGTCTGTGGCAAGCAAAGGCACGTTTGCCACGAACGTCAGTCCCTGGCATTCAAGGCTACTGGAGGCATAGTGCTATGAAAGTACAAGGGCTGATTTACCAGGACATCTGTGACCTGGCACTGCCACGTGTAGCTGGGAAGGGAGCTGACCTTGTGCAGAGCCCATCTGGCACTCTGTTGCTTCGAGTCCTATTTCTGCTTTGCCAGTCTCAGCACACCTGGAAGAAGACACGAGTCATGGCGACACTCCTAATCCCACTGTGGTCCTGCCTCAGGACCCAGCTGCCCTGGGAAGTTGCTGTGGAGTCCCTTTCTCTGTAGTCCTTGCCTGCTGATGTTTGATTTTCTCACTCCCTGCTTCCCTTGTTCTGCTGTTACTGACTCCTCATTCAGGGAATGACACACCAAGGGATATATGTTCCTGCTGCTCATAAATCCTTGGAGGGTACAATAGCACCCGAACCACTGAGCTTACCCTGCTTCTTTTCAGCGCCTCTCTTTTTTAACCAGACCCCTCTTCTCACTTGCTAGTTGCTGGGATCTTTGTTCTCACTGCTTTTTGTGTCTCTTCAGTTCCCGTCAAGGCGTTGCTACTGATAAAAGCTTGCAGATATGCCACGGGGGGTGTCCTTTGCCTAAGGAGTGTCTGACACATTCTGTGGGAACTGCCCCCTCCCCTGCAGCCCTCACCCTTCACACACATGAGCGCACACCTGGCTGAGCCCAGCAGTCCTGGCTTTTCCATGTGTGAGAAGACAAGGACACAGTGGCACCCAGCCCAGCCCATGAGCCCCACAGCATCCTCGTCCAGCCAAGTTCACTCACCTCTCTGGATCTCGGTGCATCAGCCCTCGAACTCTGTGTCCCCTCACCCAGGTGGGCTCACATGTCTGCCCCTCGCTATCTCTTGGAGGCTCAGCTCGTGGGGAAGAGCAGCTCAACCCCCGGCGTTTCCTCACTGCTGTCTGAGTGAGCAGCAGGTAAGACCAGATTACTGGGGTGTGTGTTGGAGGCTACACCCTGATGCTGCAGATCCCAACATGCCTGGCACCCTGGAGTGCTGGCTCCAGAAAGCAGGAGCAAGGACCCAACAGGAGGAGGGATGCAGGGAGCTGGGAAGGCAAGGAAAGGGATGAAATGCACACTACAAGAGAGAGGCTTTCAGGTCTGAAAGGATGGCTGATAAACCACAGTGCTCTTCAGAGCTCTTTACACAGCAAAATGTGGGAGAGCAGAGCAAAGGGGCGAATCCCTTTACAGAAGAAGCACAGCAGGGCCGGAACAACCCTGCTTCACTTTCTGAGTGATTCAGACAGGAAAAGCAGAAACCTGTGGCTGCGGAGGAGCTTTACCTTCCAAGGTGGTGGGAACAGCTGCACTTCCCAGGTTGGCTGAGGGAATGGCAGGCTTTTGTCCCGGGACATTTCATCTCCCTGGTCACACAGCTCACATTTTCCTGGGCTCCCAGGGGCTCTTAGGAAAGGGGTACCCACTGAGAAGGGGGGCAGCCACCCCACTGTGCCTCCTAGGAGAAGGGCAAGGACTGAGCTTGGGGAAGGACAGTCCATGGGGAAGAAAACGAGCAAGGTGAAGGGAGACCTGCCAGGGAAAGAGTTAAGAGAGCCAGGGAGCAGCTGGGCTGTGTCTGTTTGCTGTAGCTATGTGGGCTGCAGGGTAGAAAAGAAGAATCTCCGGCCTGAAGGAGGCAGATGAGGGAGTGTCTTCAAGAACAGTGGATGTGGATGAGGGAGGCAGCAGGTCTTCCCCTCTCTGTTCCCATGAGCTGTCACTTCAGGGAGACACTCTGTCTCCCTAAAGGGCTGGGTGACAAAGCGGTGATGAGCTGGTGGGTCTGGCAACAGCTGCTTGGTGCTGCTAGGTTCTTCTTGTGTGGAAGGCTCTGTCTGCTGCTGAGGGGGTCTTGGGCTGCTTCCTGCTGAAGAAGTGACTGGACTGTGGAGGAAGACAACCACATCATCTGCTGACAGGATGGCATGGGCCACGGGTGTGACATGGACGCTGTCCCCATCCATGTGAGCTCCCTGTGACAGATGCCCACCCCAGAGCCCTAGCTTAGAGCTCTCCCACCATGCTGCCTGAGCTGTAGCACTGGTGTGGACGACCTCGCAGGGCCAACGCAGCAGGGTTCTGCAGGCTACAGGGTCTCCAATGCTGGAAGGCACACCTGGACAGTCCATGGTCACTGCCCAGGGCTGGGGCTACCCCTGCTTTGCAGTGCTGGGCTGGAGCTGCTGTGAAAGCCACTGTTGGGCAGAGGCTGTGGGAAGCCACAGGAAGGGATTCAGGTGGCTGCTGCACCGGGGCTGAAGGTGGTGAAGTTTTGCTACAGACAGGATGGAGCTGGTGTGGCTGTACGTGATGCTGATCCATGTGCAGCACGGCACTGCCGTGACCTGGCTGTAAGTATGCTTTGTGCTTGTATTGTCTGGGTTGGAAAGCCACCTAGGGAGGTGCTGTCTCCAAAGAAAATAGGGTGAGAACAGGGTGGAAGAAGGAATCTGAGCAACCAAAAGGCAGAAGGGGCATCTCTGGGAGCATGGAGGGAGAGGGATGGTAAGGCTGAAGAGGTGCAGACCAGAATGGGCAGCAAGAATGTCCAATTCACAGACAACATGGCCACATCCCCTTCCCTGCCCCATTTCTGCTCTAAGATATGGCTAGAGAGGGTTAGTCCTGCAGAGGTAAGGCCCTGCCTCGAGCCCATCTGCAACTGAACCTCTCTCCTGCCCCACAGGTCCCTGGCCAAGCAGACTTCCCTGCGGGCAGTCGTCCGGGACCCCAGGGGCTGTGATGGCCTGACGGGGCTGGTGGAAGAGCAGGTCCGCATTTGCCGGCGGGAGGTGGAAGCCATGGAGGCGGTGAAGCGAGGCGCGGAGCTGGCTGTCCTCGAGTGCCAGCACCAGTTTCGCTCTCGCCGCTGGAACTGCTCCACCCTCCAGGGGCTGCAGGTCTTTGGCAAGGTCGCCATCCAAGGTCAGCGAGGGGGAAGTGGGGCGGGCGGGCTTGGCATGGTGTCCCTCCAGTATGCCTACTGGTCCTCTTGACACATCAGCCTTTCCTGGGCTAGTGTGCAAGGGTCGCACTGGACCCGTCCCCAGAGCGGCCAGTGCCTTCTTCCACATGCTAACATGTCTGCCAGCACAGAGCAAACTGAACTGAATGCTCTCTCACATATTAGCATTCTGGAGAAACTTCTTCCCTCTTGGCCAGATTTGGCATTTTGGTCCCACAGACCATCCTGGGTAGCAGCTCTGCAGACTGGTAAATCTTCTCCCTGACCCTGCCACCCACCCTGCCACAGAGCCGTGTCACTTACTGTCTCCCAGCCTTGGGAGCAGCTGCACTGGGTGAACATCCTGACATCTATTTCTCCCGAGCAGTCTCCATCTGCTGGGATCCTTCCTGCATGCAGTGACAGCCTCTTTTCCCACACTGCCCCCATCAGTGCCTTTGCCTTCTGCAGACTGGTGCCATTTCTTGTCCCGCTGCAGGCACGCGGGAGTCTGCTTTCATCCACGCCGTCTCCGCTGCCGGCATTGCCTTTGCTGTGACCCGTGCCTGCAGCCGCGGGGAGCTGCACAAGTGTGGCTGTGACCGCAAGATCCGAGGAGTCAGCCCCGAAGGTGAAGGAAGAAGCAGATGGCAGGGGCAGGTGGCAGAGGGGAAGGTCCGTGGGGGAGACAGACCAGGGAAGGAGACACTTTCATTCTCCACAGGTCTTTGGGAGATACTCTCAGGGCTTCTCTTTCCTTGTCTCAAGGCTGCTCTCCCTCTGCAGGTTTCCAGTGGTCGGGCTGCTCTGATAACCTGTCCTACGGGATTGCCTTCTCTCAGGCCTTCGTGGACAGCCCTGAGAGGAGCCGCGGTGTCTCCTCCAGCCGAGCGCTCATGAACCTGCACAACAATGAGGCTGGGAGGAAGGTAAGGGCAGGAACAAGGGCTGGGAGCAAGCCTGGCTGCAAGGGCTTCTCCCTGGCTAGGCAGAGCTCAGTCCAGCCCTCACACCCCAACGGGCACTTCAGGGCAGCCACGTGCTCCCAGAGGAGTCTTCATCCTGCTGCCTTTCCTAGCCCAGCACTGTGCTGATTACCCTGAGCTGGCTCCTGCCTGTGTGGAGGGGGGTCCCAGCCTCCCCTACCCACTTTTGTGCCGTCTCCTTTTCCTCACAGACCCCAGCCATGATTTAGGAAATAATTTACTCTGTTCTGCTCTGAACGGCTTCCCTGCCCCTCCAGCCCCTTTTTAATAAAGACAGACATCTGCAGGGGCTGCAGTCAGATCTGGTCCCTTGAATATCCTCTGCCTCTGGGCAGATCTGTTCCCCTCTCCACAGCCCCACAGTTTAGAACATTTCCCCATCCCTCTCTCTGCCTCGGGGATTTCTCTTACAGACCCAAACCATCTTGTTTCCCACAGAGTGGATCTCCTGTTCATATTGGCCTGGCTTAAAAAGACACTTTTGCCTATCTGTTCCCTTGCCTTGCCTTGCCTTGCCTTGCCTTGCCTTGCCTTGCCTTGCCTTGCCTTGCCTTGCCTTCCCTCTCCAGCCCGATGGGCGGAGTGCTGGGGGAAGAGCAGCAGCACGGGAGGTGTTGGGAAGGGTGTCCCGGTCAGGCTGGCAGCTGCCTCCTGCTCCACAGGCTCTCCTGGCCCACATGAAGGTGGAGTGCAAGTGCCATGGCGTGTCGGGCTCCTGCGAGGTGCGCACGTGCTGGAAGGTCATGCCTCCCTTCCGCCAGGTGGGCAACGTCCTCAAGGAAAAGTTTGAGGGGGCAACGGAGGTTTACCCAAAGCGGGTCGGTTCCCGCAAGCTCCTGGTGCCCAAGAGCTCTCGCTTCAAGCCCTACACGTCTCACGACCTGGTCTACCTGCTGGCCAGCCCGGACTTCTGCGACTGGGACCCTCGGCACGGGATCTTCGGCACCTCCGGCCGCCAGTGCAACCGGACATCACCGGCCATGGACGGCTGCGAGCTGCTGTGCTGCGGCAGGGGCTTCCACACGACCCGGGCCGAGGTGGTGGAGCGGTGCAGCTGCAAGTTCCGCTGGTGCTGCTCCGTCAAGTGCAAGCAGTGCCGGCACCTCGTGGAGGTGCACAGGTGCCGCTGAGGGGAGGCTGCCCGGGGACCGCAGAGCCGCAGGGCAGATGGCCAGGGGTGCCATCAGCTCCTGTGTTCTCCCCCCACAGCATCCTCCCGCCTTGTGGCTTGAATTATTTTTCCGGATGGAGGGTTGGAGGGGACAGGCCAAATAAACCACTAAACTTCAGGAAAAAAACCCAGCCGCAGTGGAAAGCAAAGTGAACACAAAAGCTGCTTGCTCACATGCTGCATTTGAGACCTGGAGAGTCCCTGTCTCTGGTCCCTCCCCTGTCTCTGGACATGCAAGAAATGCCTTCTCCAGCGCTCAGCTGTTCCTTCGGTTGGAGCAATGTTTCCAAGAGGAGTTCCAGCAGCTGCCACAGTGAGGCTCCCCTCATTCAGTCTGACCTCAGTGCCAAGGAATGTTATGGAACAAATTATCCTAAGTGCAATCACACAGCACAAGCAGGGAATCGGCCCCAGCCAGGGTGGGTTCATAAAAGGCAGGTCCTGCTTGACCAACCTGGTCTCCTTTTATGACCAGGTGAACCTGCCTAGGGATGAGGGAAGGGCTGTGCATGTTGTCTTCTACCTGGACTTTAGTAAAGCCTTTGACACCACTTCTCACAGCATTCTCCTGGAGAAGCTGGCAGCCCATGGCCTGAACAGGTGCATTCTTTGCTGGTTTAAAAACTGGCTGGGTGACTGGGCCCAGGGAGTGGTGGTGGATGGAGTCACATCCAGCTGGTCACCAGTGGGGTTCCCCAGGGCTCAGTACTGGGGCCAGTCCTGTTTAACAACTTTATCAATGATCTGGACAAGGGGATCGAGGGCACCCTCAGTCAGTTTGCAGGAGACACCAGGCTGGGTGGGAGTGTTGATCTGCTGGAGGGCAGGAGAGCTCTGCAGAGGGATCTGGACAGGCTGGATCCATGGGCTGAGGCCGCTTGCATGAGGTTCAACAAGGCCAAGTGCCAGGTCCTGCTCTTGAGTCAGAACAACCCCAGGCAGCACCACAGGCTGGGGGCAGAGTGGCTGGGAAGCTGCACAAAGGAAAAGGACCTGGGGGTGCTGGTGACAGCAGCTGAACATGAGCCAGCTGTGCCCAGGTGGCCAAGAAGGCCAATGGCAACTGGCCTGTATCAGGAATAGTGTGGCCAGCAGGACCAGGGCAGGGATTGTTCTCTAGCGTTCTGCACTGATGAGGCCGCACCTTGAATGCTGTGTCCAGTTCTGGGCCCTTCACTGGAAGAAAGACACTGAGGTGCTGGAGCGAGTCCAGAGAAGGACAACAGAGCAGGTGAAGGGTCTGGAGAGGCTAAAGGAGTTGGGGTTGTTTAAGCCTGGAGAAAAGGAGGCTCAGAGGAGCCCTGATCACTCTCTCCAACTCCCTGAAAGGAGGCTGTAGCCAGGTGAGGGTTAGTCTCTTCTCCCAGGCAACCAGTGACAGGACAAGAGGAAATGTCTCCAAGCTGTGCCAGGGGAGGTTCAGGCTGGATATTAGGAAGAAAATTTCTTCACTGAAAGGGTGGTCAGGCATTGGAACAGGCTCCTCAGGGAAGTGGTGGAATCACCACCCCTGGAAGTGTTCAAAAAACAAGTAGATGTTGCACTTTGCAATATGGTTTAGTGGGCATGGCGGTATTTGGTCAAAGGCCTTGACTATCTTGAAGGTCTTTACAAACTTTAATAATTTTTTGATTGCTGCCTGGAGAGGCTGTGGA
This sequence comes from Callaeas wilsoni, assembly GCA_013398955.1. Classification (NCBI taxonomy): domain Eukaryota; kingdom Metazoa; phylum Chordata; class Aves; order Passeriformes; family Callaeidae; genus Callaeas; species Callaeas wilsoni. The sequence continues at coordinate 64,855 of VWPU01017056.1, read as the reverse complement.
ACCTCTCTTGCCACAGCTGCACTTCCTTGTCTCCCTCCTTCGCACTCAGGACCTGGTAGGTCTTGTTATGCTTGCATTCCACATGAGTCACCTGCAGGGAGAGCCTGGGTTCGTGGGAAGGGTACCACTGCTCATCCTTCCCCAAGGAAAGAGGCCTCCATGGTGGATGGCATCGGGAGGCTGGGATGATGGGGGCACCAGGGGTAAGAGGGGAGGACCAGCTGGGAAGCAGTTCAGCTGATAGCTGAGCTGTGTGTTTGCTAGGATACAGGCCAGTCCTCTGTCCTGCTCTGGTGATTTGGGGTTTTGTTACTGCCTAGGAAGCACCCAGCAGATGGGTGAGATCCTGCCCTGCAGGGGTATACAGGGATATCATCCCTCACATTGTCCGTGCAAATCCCACCGACCAGTGACACCCCCGTTGTGCTGGGGCCACTCTTTGTCCCCCCACCTCCTCCAAACACACCCAATTCCTCCTAGAAGGAAAAGCAGTGGGGCAGTGAGTTCAGCAGGGACTCAGGGCTGGCTGTGGAGGAGCCAGCCATGGAAGTGCAGGCTGTGCAAAAGGCAGCGTAGCTGCCTCTCACCATCTGGTTGTAGATGCTCTTCAGGAGGCACTGATAGCTCTTGAACATGCAGTAGTTGGGATGCTGAACTCCGCTCGAGTCACAGATCTGGCAACATGGGAATGAAGGTCAGAGAAAGAAGAGGAGAAGGAGGGATGGGAACATCCACTGATGGTCGCCTACCTTTCCCGGGCCATCCCCATCTTGGAAGGTGTCGTACTCTGCCTTCAGCCAGAGGGTCACAGCAGGGTCCTTACAGCCATGGATGGCCATCCGGCTGCACCAGTACTCCAACCTCATCCCTCTCAAAAAGTCCATGTTGTAGTCCTCCATGGTCTGTGAGGACCTGGACTGCAAAGGGGTGGGATAAAGTGAGCCGTGCTTCTTCCTCGCCTTCCCCAGCTCCCAGTCCAGGCTCCTCCTCAGAGAGCAGCAGGACACACAGCTCACTCGGTACCTTGCCCTCTGCATCCCTGTGCTGGGCTGAGATCTGAGGGTTGATGTAGGTGGAGAAGCCGCCTGAGTCGCAGCGAACGCGGTTCAGGGTCTCCATGTTCTGGCACTGCTCCCTCTTCAGCGAGCAGAAAGCACAGTCGGGGCACAGGTCCATGTGGTGGCGGCCAAGGTTGTCGCACACCTGGGGTGGATCCAGAGGGGAGTCAGGGGGGAAAAGGAGACTGAGAACCTCCCAAAAGAGGAGGCTGAGGAGTTCTCATATTCCTGGCTTGGAGCTTGCCTCCCTGGTCACCCAGGTCAGCCTCTCCCAAGAGGCGGCCTGCACACAGTGGGGGCCAAAAGTGGACATTGGTGTCTTTACCGAGTCTCCGAACCCAAAGACTCTTTTTTCCATCTCCTTCCAGGCCATGGTGAGCATCGATGAGAGACAATTTCCCTCCAGCACTGCATAGCATAGGACCAGCACCGCCTCATCATTCTGCAGGGCTAAAAGGCTGACAGAGAAAGGAAAGGAGGGAGTCATCTCATTCCTTGTCACAAACTGAAGAGATGCATCTTTGGTTAGAAACTGAAAACAACCCCAAAACAAAGCAAAAAATCCCTTCCCAGAGAAACCTTGGACTCTTGGCTAAACTGCGCAGAGCAATGGGGCTCTCTGCAGAGTCTGTACATGTCCGTGTGACACAGGGGCTACAAGGGGGTTGGTGTGCATTTGGGGGCATGTGAGAGGGACCAGACGAGGAGCACAGCTTGAGGAGCTTTCCCAGGGCCACTGCAGCAGCTGCTGCCTAATCTCATCCGAGTGCACTGTGAGGAGATGTTTGTTAGATGTCTCCTGAGTGTTGAACGTCGGGCAGCCCCATTTGGGTCTGGAGGATGTCACTTATCAAGCCTCCCTCCCAAGTATTTGACAGAAACAGGGAAAAACTTGTTAACCATGAATTAACTGTTCATCCAAACTGACATGGGTAGCTAAAAGTAGAAAATTTAAGGACAATGGGATAAGAGCAATGAGAATATTTGGCATCTCTTAGGAACAATGGACTTTGTAAACATGGTACAGAACTGTTAGCAGACAGGGATGGTTGGTTTCAATCATCATCAGTGATGCAGAAGAGGTAAACATGCTCATTAGATATTGGCCTCTTGTGTCTGGAAATAAAACCAGTGATAAATAAACAAACTTTGATCTGACAGAGAGTAAGAAGAGCAGCAACTCTTAAAATGCTATTAAAATGCTATTATGTTAAAATGCTCTTAAAATCCATGCATAGGCTAACATATATGGACAAGTTTTCCTGAGAATATCTGAAACTTCCTGGAGATCTTCAGATTAGCATTAAAAAAAAAACAAAGAAGAGGTAGAGAACCTGAAGGAAGGTCATGAAGATGAGATTTCCTAAGGCCTGGAATATTTTCACCTAGAGGTAGAAGCTAAAAAAGCATCACTCAGCTGAGCAAAGACATCAGTGGGTACCCCCTCAGTCAGCTCTTTCACCAGGGGGTGCTTCAGCTGGAAAGCTCTCCTTGTCAGCAGGTGGAAGAGTAATGACTTTTGGTGACTGGAATCTGGGGCGAGACCCATTCAAACCAGACACAAACTGCATCTTCCTAACACCAAGGGTGTTTAGCATGGGAACAGCTGATGGGGTTCTTCCTCTACAGTTCGGAGACTTCAAAAGGATATCCCAAACTTCTGTTAGGAGAGCAGTCTGTGGCTCAACCACAGAGCACTGTTGTTTTCTTCGGGGCGCATCAGACATGACTTCATGTCCTGTGCTGAGCAGGAAGGTCACTGTGCAGGGGCAGGGCAATTCCTGGACCTGAATGTTAAAGGAGATGAGCCTCACAGAAAACTGAGTTGTGCCACCTGCCTGAGTTTATCAAGAAATTCTGCTATGCTCTGTATCACATCCTTTTCCTCCCCTATCTCTGCTCTCCATCTCTGCTGTGAGGTTTTCTGGCCTCACAGTTGCAAATTTATGAGCTGATTTACCACCTCTGGGTGAGTATAACAGCACTGCTGCTGGTTCTCTCCACTTGTTGACATGCTGCTGAGCTCTTTGTGGATGCACAGAGGTTTCACCATGCTTCAGGGAAAGGGACGGGTCTATCCAAAGCGATTTCCTAATGCAAATCCCTCCCCAGCTTAGTACCTCTGCATGTTATTGTCCTAACCACTGCCCTGGAAAAAGCCTAACAGGTACTGTGAGGCAAGGATCCAAAGGGAATGTGAACAAAACCCCCCAGGATTAAGAAGAATCTGTGGGTTGAGATCAGTAATTGATCCAAGGCAAAAAGAGAAAACTTCAGGTAACCGCTTATCATACTTTAGCATCTCAGGATGTGGAAGGACACACAAAGCCTGCTTCAGCGGTATCTCTGAAGAGCGCTGGTGAGCAGCATCCGCTTCTCCCGCCATGTAATGACAAGGATTTGGGCCATTAGCTTTCAGCTGCTGAACCTTCCTGATACTGGCTGGCTGAGGTGCAGTGAGCACCTGAGGCGAGCAGAAAAGAAGATAAGGAGCAAACAGCAGCTTTCCAGCACTTGGTAACTTCAAATTTAGGGGAGTTGCTGCAGGAAACTAAAACTAGTTATGAAAAAACCACTCTTAACAGCTGCAGAAAAAGAAAAAAAGATTTTTGACTGCATGCCAGGGCTGGTTATGGGTGATGATAATTCAAAAAGAGTGTTCTTTCTGGGGATGGTATTTTTAATGAAGGGTCTGGTCTTAAAATGAAAGGCTCTGGGGTTGAAGTAGATAAGCACCACAAGGACTGTTTGGAGGGGTAAAGCAGGAGGAGGAGGGCAAGTCACCAGGAGCATATCTATCTCTCACTGCACATAAATATCTCAAGGTGCCAAGAGGATGGCACCAGACTCTTTTCAGTAGTGCCTGGCCACAGGATGAGGAGCATGGGCCATAAACTAAAACACAAAAAGTTCCACCTCAGCATCAGGAAGAACTTCTTTACATTGAGGGTGGCAGAGCACTGGAACAGGCTGCCCAGAGAGGTCATGGAGTCTCCCTCTCTGGAAACAATCAAAACCCACCTGGATAGGTTCCTGTGTCACCTGCTCTAGGTGACCGTTCTTTGGACAGGATGATCCCCACAGGTCCCTTCCAACCTTAACAATTCTGGGATTCTGAGAGGGCTCAGAACAGCCTTGCTGGGGAAGCTGGGCTCACATGAACCACACGTGAGCATCCATGTGAGAATACCAACAGAATAAGATCTGGATCCGGGACAACCGTGATGCTGAAAGGGGTGTAGGGGTTGTAGCTGACAAGCGACACAACAGTGGGAAGCTCTGGGAAAAAGGGCAAATGCAATTCTTTGTGCAAACAGAAAAGCAGGGAAGGGAGGTTGATGTCCTTCCACATACCCAAATGCTGAATCCCATCACTGGGTAGTGCATGCAGAGCTGGAACGTGGGGGTGCTTTAAAGGGACACTGAAAGTTGCTGCAGAAAATGAGAGCTGCACGGGCTTTATAAGGTTAGGGCTACAGAGCTCTCTTTAGCTTATTGCAAGACTGAATTATGGTTTAGAGGTAACTCTGAGGAGAGGAAATACTGAGAAATAAGGCAGAAAGCACAATAAGGACTAAAAATAGAAAATAGGTGCAATAATTGTCATTTTCCCCTCCCGCCAAATGATTCACCGCTACCAGAAAGACCACAGAAGAGTGCTGCAGATTCCTCTTGTATTACTACCCTTGCCCTGTCTCTCTCTAAAGATCACAGCTGGCCTCATCAGGCATTATGAATGCTGGAATAGCTGCCAGAGCAGCTGCCACAAGCCACAAGGGACGAACAAGAAGGATGGATGTCCTGCTGGACATAAGACCCCTGAGAAGACACGCAGCTCTGGGATCTGTGCCCATCACAACCCTGCCCACCTTGTCTTAAACCATATGCTGAATGGCACCTGGACAACGACCAGTCCCACCCAGCACTGTGCCTCTTGCTGGAATGGAAATGCCTCCAGGCACTTTGCCCCTTTTTTAGGTCATGCTTTGAAGTCCCTCTGAGAGGAGGCCGGATGCAAGCGAGTGGCAAAGCTGACAGGCGCGGTCTATCTCTCCTTTTTATCCTCAGTGGGGCTTAAGCTTTGCTTAGCATGATTGATGGGGCTTGGCTGCCAGTTACAGACACACAGTCAGCATTAGTGTCTTTGAGAAACTCTGCAGCAGAATAGCGAGTGTCATCTGCAATCACGGCAGTCCCCCAGTAATCCCGATAGAACTCAATCAGAGCAAGGCTCAGTTTCAGAGGCAGGGAGAACAAAATCCTCAATGAAACACAAATTTGCCGAAAGCACATACACCAGGAAAACTTTTTCCAGGCTGTGAAAGCCTCCTACAATATTAGGAAGGAGGATGACATATGTTAGAGGCTTGCAAGAGGACAGTTACAGCTTTAACAACATGATGCAATTCATCTTTACTTGCAGAAGTGGAATCTCTGGCTGCACTGTGGCAGTGGTATGCAGTGTGTTCAAGAGAAACCACAGAAGTGAAATCAGGCACAAAATCTGTGCCCTTACAGGAACATCACTAGCCAGCAAGAGAGCAAAACCAAAATGACTTCTCCATGAAAATGGGATCTAGACACCAATTTTTTTTTTTCCTCTTGGTAAGCAAATTAATATTTGCATGTCAGTCAAAGCAAGTGGTCCTCAGCCACAAGGTACTAAAGGATCAAAAAGTAAATTTGAGTGAAAGCATAATATCCTTTTGCAGGTCTTTTCTCTGTGGGGTCACCAGCCCCAGCTACCTGAGGACAGAAGCAAATAGATCCTGGCAGACTAGCTGAGAAGAGCTCAACATGCTCCGTAAGCTCCTAACGCATCCATCGGCCAGAGGAACTGAGAAGGGAGTGTGAAGGGATAGCAGCAAGCTGGCCTGGTGCAGGGCCCCGTGCTGAGCTGCCGTGTTGCTGCCTCCTGTAGGAGCTTCTGGTGGTTTAGACGGTCGGGACGGCTAGGGACGAGAGATCTCTGAGGTTAGGTCCTAGAGCATGTAGCTTATTACGAAGGGTGTGGATGTAGGGGCCCTGCTTGGAGCTGCCAGCTGCAGCTCGAAGCAGGCCAGAAAAGTAAGAGAGCAAGAGAAGCAAAGGTAAGAGCAAGAGAGAGTAAGGGCAAGAAGAAGTGGGAGAAGTAGTAGAAGTAGTGGTAGTAGAAGAAGTAGCAGGAGTAGAGCGAGGTTCTCATTTACAATAAAAGAAATCTTCTTCTGTGTTGAATATTCTAATTTTCATTAACCAATCTAGTACAAGATACAAAGCCTATAGTATTTACATACAGCCGATAAGAATTGTTACATTACCATACTGCATTACATTTTAAACTCTAGAAACTAGTCTTTGGACCCCTTCTGCCAAGCTAGTAGGGTCTGCTCTGACCCTTGGACCTGTCTGCAAGCAGAGGGTATTGTTCAACAGAAAGGGGATTACCTTCAGCCGGCCATACCATTGTTTTCCAGTTGTTCAGTAACTAAGGCTTGGTATCTCAAAGCGTGCTTTCATTTCAATCTCACTAATAGCTTCCCTATTCTCAGCATCTTTTGCCAGGCAATCATATATATAAGGCTTTTCTGTTTCATCTTCCCCAACAGCCTCTGAAACCAGAATGGGGAACCACAAACACGCTAGGAAGAGCTGTGCACAGATCCAGAGTGCAGAGAGGTGCACGTGCTCAAGGAGAAGTAGTGGCCCTGCACAGCTTTGTGCTCCCGGCTGTTTCCTAGCCCAGGGCTGCTTTTACTCCCCTTGGGTGAGGACAGAGCACTCCTCAGAATGTTCCTCAGGTCAGACTGCTTTAAGAAACATCTGTTTCGCGTTGCACACACAGAGGCAAGGAGCACAGCGAGACACATCCCAAGGACCTGTGTTCGCAAGGACACTATTTCTGCACATCACCCAGGCTCCTGGGACATGTGTCTGGAGGAGGATGAGTGCAGAGATTATTGCATAGTGCAGATGGCCACAGTGTGGGGCCACAGGCATGGGACAAAGTCCTGCCTGCAGCTCAGGCCCAGACTAAACTCAGTTTGCTCAGGATGCAAGGACAGTGCCATTTTCAGGCACTGACAGTGCTGGATCACCCTCTCCCTGCTCACTTTGTGCTGGAGCGAGGGGTGCCTAGGGGCTCCCCAGGTAAATTCCTGCTCTGGATGGGACAGCTCCAGAACACTTGCCCACGCTCACCAGCTGCTCTGAGAAGGGACATGGATGCTGTGGGGCTGCTGTCCGGTGTGCACGAGGACAGCCCTGCACAGGTGGCGTGTGGCACCCAGAAAAAGCAGACTCCCCCTCACCTGCCTCGGGCGGGCATTTCCTGCTCTGATGTGCGTCCTGGGCCCGAGCTGGTGAAGTTCCAAGAGGACTTCTTGGTGTCCAGGGATGCATCCAAGGAGAGGGCCGAATGGATCAGCTGCCAGACGCTTTTCCTCAGGCTTTGGTCATCAGGGGATTCCACCCTGGAAGGTGAGGTGGCGGCCCAGAGAGTTGGTGGGCGCGTAGTCCTCTTGCTCTTCTGCTGGGGTGTGGGCACCTTTGGCGTGGTCGTGGGGTGCCTCGTCGGCCGTGGTTTCTGACCTAACAGTGCATGAGAGAACTTGAGAAGGTCTTCCACGTTGTCCTACAGCAGGGCACCAGCAGGCATGAGAGAAGCCTGCTTCCGAGCTGGTGAGACAGAGGGATGGAGCTGCTGAGGGCGGCTTTTGGAGGACAGACGGAAAGCTGCCGGGGTGGAGAGCAGCTGCAGGAGATCAGCAGGTGAGCAGGGGTGCCCAGCATGGCTCGGTGCAGCCATACCTTGGGTGGTAGGGGAGCCTCTGCCCGCTGCCGAGGGGTTCACAGTGCTGGATTGCTCCGTCAGGAAGGGGCTTGTTAGAGACGAATTCAAACATGGGACTCGCTGCATGGAGGAGAGAGGGAGAAACACGACTATCACTGTTATCTTCCCTTCCTCCTCACCCTTCCATTTCCCAAGAGATACTCCCCTTGCCTGTCCCACATTCCACTCCTTACCTTGACGTAGAACTGCTGTTTGAGGCAGCGATACTGGGCGAACTGGCAGAAGGTCTGGAACTCCACCACCTCTGAAAATTCAGTGCAGATGGGCCCTGGAGACAGATATGTGGGATGGAGGCAGGCCTGGGTGCACCAAGAGATGGGGACCTCTCAGGGGGCAGCTCGTGGATGCAGGGAAAGTCCAAGCTGTGTGCCCCCAGGTGGAGATCACAGCCTTGGGCTATTAGAGCTCCCGATTCCAGGCACCACATGCCTTTTCCCTCCAACCCCATGGGGGGTTTCACTTTGTCCTTCTGCCCTTTTTCACACAGTTATCTTCTCTATGACAGAGACACAGACTTCCTGTTTCCAGAATCTGATGCCTCTGTTATTAGTCCTTGCTGGATTTAAAAAAGACCAAAAAAAAGGCAAGTAGTGATGTAATAGGTTAAAAAGATGACCAGACTGGGACTGGGAGCACCAGAGAACCAGAGAATGGTTTCGTTTGGAAGGGTCCTAAGAGATCATCAAGTTCCAAGTCCCCTGCCATGGGCAGGGACTCCTTCCACTGGACCAGGTTGTTCAAAGGCCTATCCAGCCCGGTCTTGATGGGTCAGGGATGGGGCTGCCACAGCTTCTCCAGGCAGATGGCTCCAGAGGAGACAAATTCTTCAGGGCAATATAATTTGACATTGATTCCAGCCTTGCAGGGGATGGAGGAGGATCCACAGGGCCAGGATGCTGCTGGCAAAGCCTGTGCCTGTACACACATATGCTGCAGTCTTGACCAGCACTGCTGACACGCCGACTCCAGAGCGGCAGCTCTTCCTGCAGCGATTGCAGGAAAGGCAAGGGCATGAAGGAGAGCAGAAAACCATGGAGAAGTGGGTGATCTTGTGCTCCCTCTGGTCTAGGAGTGCACGGCCTGGCTGGCACAGTCAGCCCTGTGAGAACAGGGGAAGTGCTGGCTGAGAGGGAGAGCATTAGCAGTGAAATTGCACTGCTCTCCTGATATTGCTGGTGCACTGTCCTTTACCCTGTGCTCACTTCTTGTGCTGAGCAAATAGCTGCACCATCAAAAGCAGAATTTCAGATATACGCCAGGATCCCAGGCCAGAAAAATGCCCAACTTGTAGGGAAAACTCCAGACCCCCATCCCATCCTTTGTTTAAAGCACAAGGTGACTGCCTTGCTCAGTGCAACACCTGAATGGGCACAATTAATGCTCATGGATATCTGGATGTAGACAGCACTGCCATAGCTCTGTGAGGACAGCAGAGGCTAAACATGAGAGGGCACACACTCTGCCACATCTGTTCCACCTCTCAGCCTGGCTGAAATGCACCAAAATAGCCCCAAAACTGGAAAAAAGGTAACACAAAGGGGAATAAATTCTGCTGGATGGGTGTATTAGGCTGAGGGATGGGAGAAAAGAAGCTAAAGAGGGCAACTTGCAAAACTGTCCCATCTTCTGGCATTTCCAGATGCTTCCACTCTTGACAGCTGAGTCTCTGAAGGCAGCAGCAGTGGGACCATGGCTGGACATGACAAAGAGCAGTGCTGGGGAACTGGGCACCCTGAGGACAGGAACCAGGAACAGACCCTGGGTGCACACAGCACCATGGCATAGTGGATGGCAGGCGCCCAAAAGTGAATGAGGAGCACAGAACCCATCCCTGGGTCTGGTGGTGTGGGGTGGGACTCGTTCCCCCAACACAGCTGCAGAAACCAGCAAGAAATAGTTGCCCTCAAGCTGCAGTCCAAATAAGCACAGTTGGCTGATCATTCAGCTCATTGACGTTCATATCTAAATATAAAGACATATTTTTTTATGAGAAAATTGCTCCTATTTTTTTTCCTCTGAAGAAAAATACAACAGAAGTAGTCCCAAGTTTTTCAGCTGCACAGATATAATTATACCACTTAAATTCTCTGATGCAGGGGTGCAGGGAAAATATGACTGCAGAGATTTGAAGGGTGCTGTTGCTATGGTGCTTTCTGAACTGGGATGTTTCTTGGCTCCTGAAATGTTAAACACTTAAAAAGGCAGCTTATCATCTCAAGTTTTCTTAAAGACCTACAAGAGCCCATGAGCCAAGATTCTGCATTAACCCTCAGATGAAATTGGAAGGAGCTGGTAAGAGATGAGGAGCTACACTGAGCTTGAGAAAACTGTGGCCAGGTTTTCCTCCTGCCACCCCACCAACAGATATGTGGAGAAAGGAAGGGCCACGGAAGTGGCCGTGGCTTCCAGCCCCATGACCTGTAAAGAGAGGCTGGGACAGCTGTGCTTGGTCAGCTGGGTGAAGAGGAGGAGCTACAGCAGCCCACAAGGGCTTGAAGGAAAGCTACAAGAGGACAAACCCTTTTTGGTGGTGCCAGACAACACATGGAGGTGGGGGGAAACCATGGAAATTTCTTCTTAGGAGGTTGGGGCTGGCCATTGGGAAAAGCTTTTTTTTCTCCAGGAAAGTGATGCAGCACTGAAAGGGATGCTCAGAGAGGCCACAAAAGTCGGTGTGCTCTAGTTCTGCAAGCATTTGCTCCAAGCTGCTCTTGGGGCTATAGAGCCCGAAATAACCCATCCCATTCCCGCAATCTTGCCGCGTTTTGGGGCAGAGAAACAGCCACACTGCTCCGACCGGGTTCATGAGCTCCTCCGCGCCTGGGGGTGGGTGATGCCCTTACCTTCGGGGATTTCACCGTGGTTCTCGTCCTGGTCCAGGTGCAGGATGGTGGGGCTGAGGCAGCCGTACGCCTGGCGCAGCAGGCAGAGCATGTTCGCCTGCCAGGGCGGGCGCAGCCTCGCAAAGAACTGCTGGTACTCCCTGTCCGACAGCGGGCTGCCCGGGACGGAGGGCACCGGCAGAGCAACGGCGGCCGTCGGTAAGGTCAGCACACCTATGGGAGAAACACGTGGGATGGGCTGGGCTGTCCTTGGCAGGGACAAGCGAGTGGAAGCGGAGGAACAGCTGGCAGGTTGGCCTGCTCCTGTCTGCTGGTCAGGAGCAGAGCGCTGGGACCGCTGGGACGGATACTTCAGATGCTGGCCTGAAGTCTCCCTCCATCACCTCTGCCTGCAGGGTGCTGGGGTAACCAAGAGCCCCAGGGAAAGGGACGGAAAAAGAATAAAAAGAAAGGAAAAACCCAAAAAGCTGTAAAAGTCAGATTTTATTGTGAGCTTGATTTGGACTGGAGGGAAGTGTCTTGATTTTGGTTTTGTTGTTCCCTTTTTGCGTGTGTGTGTGTGTTTTTGTGTGTGGGGTTTGGGGGTTTTTGTGGTTTCTTTTTGTGTTTGGGTTTTTTTTGGGGGGGGGGGTATATATGCTTTTTTTTTCCCCCCTCCAAAGCCCAGCCTCCAGAGGCACCCATGGTGATGGTGATGGTGGCTCCCCTGCCCCCTGCACCATGCTATGGGCACATCCCTGTCCATGGGGACATCCCTCTGTCTCCTCCCTCCCCTCTTTGCCTCCAGCTGGGCCCCCTCTCCTGCTGCCTCTGCACCCTCCTCTGTCCCCCACCCTACGTCCCCTCCAAGAGCCTCCAGCTGCCCCAGGGGCCAGCAGAGCCAAGGGCTGACATGGCCTGTGGCCCAGGTGGGGTGGTCTTGTGAGAGATGGGGGTGTGGCAGCAGCAGAACAGGGCCTCCAGCCCCGGGCTCTGAGGTGGCCCTGCAAGGGCGGTCACTTACTCAGTAGCCAGAGCAGCCACGATTTGTCTGCCACAGGCTTCAGCATCACGGAGCTGCTTGGTGGCCAGGTGGGAGTCACTCACGCACCGAGCAGGGCAGATGCGGGAAGTCTGAGCACTCGGGTTCTGCCCTTGGCAACGGTGGAACCAGCCCCTGGCCGGGGCACCACGGTCAGAACCTGGCAGTGGTGTCACGATGGAGCTGGGGAGGGGTTTGTGGGGGGCAGCCGGAGCCCGGGCTCGCGCCTGTGCGGGGCTGAAGGGACATGGGCGCTCGCAGGGCGGGGAGACACCAGGGTCATGGGGACAAGGAGGAGCAGGAGCCAAACTGGGAGTTTCTCCCTCTGTTTGGGGACACGGTGGTGGTTGGAAACAACCCACAATAGCATCCGAGGCCTGGCCAGGCTAACCTGAGGCCGAGGGTACCCCAAAAGTGGTACCTCTAGGGTACCTTAAATGCCAAATTTATTTATGCTCTTCTGCAGGGGAAAGGAGGCAATATCTGTTCCATATGCAGGGCTTTGAGAAGCACTGCATGCCTTCCGAGGAATGACCCAGCACCAGCTTGCTTCGAGATGTGGTGGGAAGCTGGCTTGATCTCTCCCAGGCAGACACACCACTTTCTGAACTCCTGGGGATTCAAGGGAGCACCAGCTGGTCTTCCTCTGCTTCTGGCACAGGTGCCCTGAGCACGTCTCTTTGCACAGTAAAGCCTTCCCAGGAAGAAGCAGGAAGACTGCTGCTGGCAAAAAGGGTTTGGGCACCACCAGAGCCCTAAGGACTGACTTTGAGGGAGACTCGTACCCGTGCCCACTTCTTCCGTGTCCATGCCCGGCTGAGACACCTGCAGTGCGGGGCATGGACGCAGCAACCCTCGAGCGCACCCCGTGGATTGCAGCCAACATGGTGCCTCCCACAGCTGGGCACCTTCGGATGCGAGAGGGAAAGACACGACCGCAACCACCACGGGTGAGCAGCTGTCAGGCTGGCAGGAAAACGCTTGGCACAGCAGCTCCGGGAAGTGCAGGCGTAAGCAGAAGTCAGGCTGGCACAGCAGTACTTGCCTGTCACCCCTGGCTCTGCGGAGCGGCACCCTCGCGGAACCAAGGAGGAGCTGCGGGCAAAGCGGGTGAAGTTTTCAACGGCGCAGCAGGATTCTGCTGCAGGAGCTGCTTCTGTCGCAAGTCCTGGGAGATTCCAGTGGCTCTGCTGCATGGAACAGCTGCAGAGTGTGCTGCGGATGCACCGGCTGTGGTCGCAAGGCTGACACATCCCCTGCCAGGGCCCTGTGGCCATCCAGGCTATCAAGGTGAAAGCTCAAATCGCCCCAGCCATGCAGTCTGTTAGAAAGGTGTCTGGCAACAGCACGTAGTTCTGCGGGGCCTGTCAGGAGATGAGCTGTAGTTTGCTTTGTCTTGTTGGAAAGTAGTGCTTCTGAGAAGCTCAAAGCCTGACCATTTAAAAACAGCATTGAATTTTGAGTGTTTTTGCAGCTCTTTAGAAAGACAGTAACCAGGAGAGTTTTTCCAGCTAGATCTTGCTACTCATATTAAAACAGACAACACTGCTGGAGCTTGCAAATTTTTGGCAATTCCTAGTCTTCCATTACTTAGCTTGACACATATTGCTTATTAGCTGATTTTAGACAATTGCAGGGCCTTCAGCTCCCCAGCCCTGTTAATCACCTCCACTTCTCCTCAACAACAGAGCCAAGGCTTAGCTCTGTCACCCTGACTGAGCAGCTTCTCAGAGAAGTTCAGTGCTGACCTCACTGGCTGATGGAAATGTGGGATTAAGGAAAGCGCAGTGATGTGGCATGTCACAGAATCATGGAATCATAGAATCACAGAATGGTTTGGATTGGAAGGGACCTTAAAGACCATCCAGTTCCAAACCCCCTGCTGTGGGCAGGGACACTTCCCACTAGACCAGGCTGCTCAGGGCCCACTCCAACCTGGCCTTGAACACTTCCAAGGATGGGGCATCCACAACTTCTCTGGGCAATGCCACACAGTGTTATTAATGTCTGGCAAGTGCTGATCACACTGCCTGTGTCTACATGTGCCAGCAAGAGATTCATGGCAAACGAAAACAGGAAACAAGAATGAGTGGAAAAGAAGGGGGACCCATCAAAGGAGTCCCCCTTGGTTGGTGTTCTGGTAGCAATGCCTGTGGGGATCTACAGTTTATTTGGAAAGGTGGTTATGGATGTGAGGAGAGGTTGGCTCCTCAGCACTTCCCATGCACTGTGGCGTGCCCTGGACTTGGTTCAGGTTGTCAGAATCCTTCAGAGAGCTCACAGTCCACAAGTGGACTATATAGAAGACAGCGAGTCTCTGGCATGCACCCAGCAGGGTTGGGAGGCTGCGAGAGCGAGAGGCACTGCTGTGCTGTTTGATGAGGTGTGTGCCAGCTGGCTGTGGGGCACCTGCATTTCAAGTCTCTGCAAAACAGAAGTCATCTTTGGGGGAGGGATGAGGAGGGAAGGAACAGTAACTTGTACACGATGCATCAATGCTGCAGGCTGGGGGAAGTCTACTCCCTACTGCTGCATCAAGCAATTATAGTTGTCAGCAATGCGGAGCACGGGGGTGATGTTAATTCCAGTATTTTCTGATTTCTGAGGGTTCACTTGGCACCTTTAGGGCTGTACCCTCAATGACGCATTACAAGCCGTGTAATTTTTGCAGTGACACAGATTTGCACCCTTGTTTTCAGGGCTACCAGAAACCAGAGTTTCCTGCAGGCAGTGTCCCTGTGCCAGTGGGGACTTGGTGGGCTGAGGGACACAGCTGTAACCCCCAGGCCTACAGAGTGCCTGAGCCAGCAGCAGGGAGGTGCAAGAGCAGGACAAGAACTCACTGGAGTGATGTTTTCCATGTCGCTTTCCAACTGCATGTCAACCCTGAGCTTTGTAAGAGCCTGTCTGGTTTGTGAGGGACCACCCTTCAGCAAATGAGCTCTTCCTTGTTGTTGTCTAAAATACTTCAGCTATTTCTCAGCATTTTCCATGCTGCATATTCCACCACAAACACCACCACCAGCAGCAATGTCTGAAAACCTCTTGGAAATTCCAGGCTCACAGACCCTGTGTCAGCCCAGTGAGTTAAACTGGGGGGTTTGGGGCAGGGAGAGGATGTCTGGTCAGCTCAAAACCCTGTAAAGATGGAGGCCACAAAGATTAGGTGTGAATTCCAGACTCAGTGGCTGGTCAAGCAGCATCCCCAGAAAGCACGTGTCTTAAATAATTTGAAATGTAAGCAGACATGATAGAAAAATGCTTCCAAAACCATCTGTATGTATGTTAGAAAATGTTTATGCTAGAAAATAAGCATCAGGCTGCTTAGGGAGGAGGCCATGAGCAGTTCTGCTTGTGTAGATGTTTGGGTGGTCTCAGGAAGGGGTCGACAGAGCGCGTGAGATGCCAGGTTACGCTTTCCTTAGAAAGCACCAAAGGAAAGTGTGATACCTCTGTTTATTAAAACATACACCTAAAGGAGCAGGTGGAGACGGGGGACACTCGCTCTGTTCACACAAGGAGTTGGACAGTCCAGAGGAGCCTCTCAGCAGAGGGGACAGCCCTGCCAAGGAGCCATCAGAGCCATCACACAGCAGACAAGCAAAGACCCTCTTCCAGTTCAGCACTAACTCTTCCAAATACTGCTCCAAGATCCCCATGCTGGACACCTTCACCCCATGGGAAGGGCTGTAGGTACCAGCCCATGCAGAGCAGGATGCAGATGTTCATTGCCACAGACAAAAGCACCTGGGAGTTTCTGATTTGAGCCAAAATTCTCTGAATTGCTGACTTTATTCACAGGTTAAATCGTCTTCAATCTGCATTTGTACTTTATTTCACTGGGTTTACTGTCATTGGCTGAGAGCTATGCGAATATGCTGATAAATATAGACTTTACATTAAAATTGGCACTCTTTTAAACTTGGTAGATATGTTAATCTATTCACATTTGTACAAGCACCGCACAGTTATAACGTGCATTAATTCAAATACTTAATTTACATTTTATTTTGTTAGGAAATAGTGAATGAAGCATTTTTTACTTGACATTTAGAAAATGGAATATTTAATTGATTGCAAAAACAGCATTTAAAAATGGTTTCTTGAATTATTAATACAACCTGAAATGGAGTGGATACATAAAAGCCTGCTTGAACAAACTGCTGTAGTCTTTTTAGGCAGGTTTGTTTCATGCAAGAACAACCTGTACCAACCACAATTTTATCCCTAATGTGAGCAAGGGCTTGGACTACAAAGCTCCAGAGATGCTTCTTCCCACTTCAGTCTTTCTGTGGTGAGTAAATGGGTTCTTCCAATGACTGCATCATTCAGGCTTTTGGAACGAGGAAGTCTCAGGGTCTCACACTTCTTTTTCTTGTTTGTTGTCAATGTGTAAAAAATAATTCCTTTCCTAGTCCCAGATGGGGTTTCAGTTTTGAATGAGTTGTTTCTTCAATGGCAGCAACCCAGCCCACTGAAATTAAATTGCACAACTGCAAAAACAGATCGAAGTGGACACCTTGCTAAACATTTCTTTCACACCAAGATGTAGGAGCTTAGTGTTTGTCACAGCTTTGCTTGTCCTTAAGCCTTGGGCACAAACGTGTTTTTTTAAAACTAACACTCTTAGTTTCTTTTATGCATTCAGAAAAATAAACATAAATTAGCATAAATTAATCAAGATGTTTGACTATTTTTATAAATGAAATTCATTTTATTGGATAAAAACAGCTATATTTCTTCTGATACTGTAACTACTAGGAAGCAGAGTTGGAGAAATTTCCTTCAGTTGTCTTTGGAAAGAAAGGTAGGACATTTAATTTCCTTCTGCTAGTCTTTAACTCTTTCAGTGCTGCAGTCTTCCTTGCCTACTGCCAGATCTTTAGAGCAGATGTTGCCATTCAGGCTGTCAGCGTCTTCACAAGTTTGTCCTCCTGGTTCACGTGGCAGGGAGAAAGTAGAGCTGTGGTTGATTATGAAAAGCAGAACGGCTCAGAAATTTTCAAACCAGCCAGGTCTGGGAGGAGACGGGCTTATTTTCAGCCAGTATGAGCAAGATGTCTCTTGGGAATGTCTTCCACTGCCAGCTTGAGACCTCCGGACGGATTTGGCCAACATTCGGATTGATTATACATGATGGTAAGAGAGTGTCCACCTCACGGCTCCGAGTGCATGGTGAGGTAAGTAATACCTTAGGAGTGCTTAAAGAAAGGCTGGGTGTTGCTGAGCTGTGGGGTGAGTTTATTCAAGGGCAGGAGAGGAAGGTGGTCCCACTGGTGGAAGGTGACAGTCGTGGTTGGGATGGCTTCCACGCACATCATGCAATGGGCATGGTGGTGGCTGAGCCTGAGGGATGGGAGCCTGGTGAGCACGTCTGCTCGCTGGAAAGGGGAATACTTTGCTGAACATCCTCATCAGCACATTTGCCCAGCTACCCAGGAATGATGCCCACAGATGGGGCAATCAAGCTGGGCAAGATAAACTGGTCATTTGTGTACATGGCCAATTATTATTAATAAATGGGCTTAACGAGGCTGGAAAATTCTTCTCTCTTGTCACGCTGTATGGCTCCAGCCTCCTGAAACTCAGACTTGACTTCACTCATCAACTAGGATATTTCCAATCACTCTAAAAGGGCAATTTCTCCAGCACCATTTTAGAAAGTGTTTATGTTGCACTGACAGCTGTTCCAGGAAATCTGCAAGCTAGCCAGTTCTGTAACGGAGTTCATGATTACTTTAACTGAGTATATCCCTGCTTTAAGCACTTCAATTCTAAGAGAAGTAAACTTCTCAGATCCCATTACCACTACAGTGATCCAGGTAACTATTAACAAGGATCTTAAAAAAAAAAATTCAAGTAATTTTTGACTGATTTTTTTTGGCTACTTCCCATCAAACTGATTTTATTTTGTCGACCTGGATTTCTTGCTTGTTTTAGAGAGAAGCAATTTACTTCTGCGCTGTTCCAGTACTTCACATCTGGACTGTTGTGGCAGCCTTCTTGACATCATTGAGGACCAGAAAAGAGCCGGCTCTTTTCCAGCCTCGTAGGTTTTCCCAAGCCATCCAGAGTCTGACAGAGATCAGCCCACAGATGCCTCCAGGTGGCTTTCACAGGACAGCAAACACCATTTATTGAGGACCGATGATCAAAAAAGTCTTTGCCCCAAGAGGTGCCATTTCAAACTCTTCTTTACTGTTTGCCTAGGAAGTACACCATCCCCATATGACACCAGCACCAACACAGAATAAATATTTACAGAACACTTCCCCTCCTCTCATTACAAACAATTCTGCTATCTGCCATCGGTAATGGACAAGTGCCATGTTCAATTACATCAAAAACAAAAGACATGCTAAAAAAAGCTGCTCATGTTTCCAGCCTTGTCACTTACAGGCTTTGTTCCCACTGGCTTCGTTTTTGTACTTTGTATTTTCTAGCTTCTACTGATTCTTTTCCTCCTCTGGTGATTAAATATTGCACAGCTATTACCCTTCTTCCTTCTCTTCCAAGGTTAGCTTTTAAAGTGCTTTCATTTGCATTTATACTTGCAAGCCATTTAAAAATGCCCAGGTTTTATCCAAATTTTGGTCTAAATTGTCTCATTGAGTAAGTCAGAGCATTCCCTCAGTGGCAGCCGAAGTCCCCAGAATGCTCCTTGCTGCTGGCTAGTGCTTCAAACACCTCTCTAGCCCACTGTTCCTGGAGACCTTGCTGCTAATGCTGGCCATTACAATCCCATGTCCTATCCCATCGAAACCAAGCTGCTTGGAGCAGCGTTTGCATCCTTCACCACCCTTGCACTCTGCCCAAAGCCCATTCTCAAGTTCAGGCCACATCCCCCATTTCTTCTGTCAGTTGAGCGCCAGCTGATGTCTGAGTAACTCCCAGCCGAAGAGATCGGTTCTCCTGCCACAGCCTGCTCACCCACTGGATCATGGCAGAGTCTCCCTGTTGCTAAAACCACACCAGACACACAGCCAACATCTTCCAGAATTTATTTCACCACCGTTTAAGAAGGGAAGCCCTAGGAAGCAGTGTAATACCATCTGGGGATTGAGATCCAGACTGTGGCAGGCTACCACAAACCAGGTAAGCCAGAGCCTGGGAAAGAAATCATCCTTTTTTCTGTGCAGAATGAACAGAAAAACAGAATAAACACCTCGTCTCGAGCAAAAGCAAAGACTGGCTCAGTGCTAACTCACTCGAACAGAAAACAACCCCAGCTTCTGAGGTGATGGCTGCCAGGGTCCCTGTGCAAGGACAGGGTGGGAGTAGCACTGATCTTCACCCACACTGTCCTCTGAACCCGAGCAGAGCTTGGGGTTCATGACTAAATGAACAAAATCCTCTGTGGATCCTCATACAAGTTATCTGTGTGAGGAAAATGTTCCATGTGTCAGGTGAAAGGCTTAAACCTTCCTGATGAGCAGACCACAAGCAGGAAGCAGACTTGGTTTGTCAGTCTCCAGGCTGTGTAAATGGAATTGATAAACAGGAGCTTCAGTATGGACCATCTCCTCACAGTTACCTGGAGACACTAGAGACCTTCAGATTGCAGACCTTCAGGAACTGTTGAATGTTATGTTAGTAACAGCAGCCAGAGTTTCTGGCAACAAGGTCATTGTGACCTACTGGGAAGCGAGCTATCAAGGTGTCTGGAAAACCTACCCACCTTCTTGGAGACACATGGTTTGTCCTGCTGGCTTATTTTCTCAGCTGTGCTGCCCAACAGACAGTGAGGGTTGGCCTTTGCAACCTCCACTCCTCCTCATTTAAGAGAAGGCAACTGATGAAGTAAATGATCCAATAACAGTGGGAATAAATGTTCACCTTCTTGTGCAGGCACGACTGAATGGCCAGGTATTTTTCACAGCCGCCAGAAAGCTCAGTAGCTTTCTGCAAGTACGTTAGGTACGTTTTCAAGCCTGACTTATGCACAATGTCACTTATTAGTGCTGTTCAAGGCTGCCACATGAAAAAGCTGTACCACATTCACCATTTACGATAAAAGCGGAGCTAAGAGAGAAAGAAAAACTAGCGAGACCAATTGCCGCAGTTTATTTTGGAGGTGACATCAAGGCAAACAGAGTATTCATTTCAATGAATTTTATTTAATTCTGTATTATACAAGTGGGATCTGAATCCCCAAACTTCCCACCATCAACATAATGGAGAAGCACCACTACACAAGAGGAGGGCAGAATTTTGAAGCTGGAAGACAGACTGGACCAAGCTGTTTCTCCCCACGTGGTCAGAAATTCTTCCTCCTTCACACAGTGTGCTTCCCAGACCAGCAGGTTTACCCCAGGAATGAGAGAGACAAAGCTAGCTCTAAACACTCCCTCTGCCTCCTCCTCTCCCCAACAAAAGAGGCTGCTCAATGCCAGCAGTGGAATGGTTAAAGACAGGGAGCACATCAGGTTTTCAGTCTCTCAACCAGCCCACTAGATTAAGAAGTAGCCTGGTTACTCCCTCTCTCCTGAAAAAGATCCAGGAAAATGAATGACCTAAAATGCTGAAGACTTACCTCCTTTCCTACCCCCATCCCATAGCCTTGTTCTCTAAGCAGAGAGTAGGCAATGAACTCTGAGGAGGCTGAAGGAAAGCCAAGGAAAATCAGGGGCTACCTGAATCCCTGGGAATCTGGTGGCTACCCTGGTGCCCTCATTCATTCCCTTTGAGGTTCAGAGACCTGTTTGGAATAGTACACAGAGAGGGCCTCCCTTAAGGACTCAGAAGCAACCAGGGATACAGAACACACAGGAACCACCGTGAGGGTACACACCATTCCAGGGATGGCCCAAACCACAAACAGGGCAAGGCTTCCCCTCAGCCAAGGCCCCAAGGGCTGGGGGAACTGGAACAAGGCCCTGGCAGGGGGAAGAGAGCTCCTGCAGCAGTACTGAGGTCTCATGTGAATTTACTTCTTCTTCCTCTCCTGGGAACAGCGAGGGCAGAACCTGGTAGAAAGGCAAGTACAGAAGTACAAAGCCAACATTTAGGGCATGACATAAGCCTCAAGTACATGGTCCCAAAAGACCTTTTCCAAGATCCCTGACAAAGCCTTAATTCAAATTTTCCTTTTAATGATATCTTCTAAGTGTGTATATATAGTACTTTTCCTCCTGCCACCTAGGACCTCCCCTTTCCAAAGGCCAATGGGCCCCCCAGGTTGCTTCACTCACCATTTTCCTCTTGGTTTTGTTGTCAGACCCACACAGGCAAAATGAAACCATTCAATGGAACACTGTTGGGATGAAGAGCAGCCAGTTAAAGAGCAGTTTTCTTTTGAAATTGTTGCTTTTGGGCTACAGGAGTTTCCCAGCATTTGATCACAAACTCCTAAATCCCTAGAAGTGATCAAGGATTGAATACTCACACCCAACCTACGCACAGTTAGCAAAGAGAACTCCCCTTCTCCCTTGCTAAGTTTAGGGACAAGAAAACATTTTAAGGAAAACCCTGAAGAGAGAGGCACTTCGGAGGTCATGGCCAGCCACACCTCTGCCCGTCCCAACTACCTGAGGTAAGCCCTCTCCTTGTCACTGCTTGCTGTCTCAGGCCCCACCCAAGCAGGACAAGACTTTCCATGCAAGACTCATCTCCACTCCGTTCCCCCCATTTCCACCAAGTGCAGGCTCTTACATCTGGGTTGTCACAGCCAATCATCTCCCCATAGGAGACCTGGTGGCAGAGGCAGTAAGTGGGCTCATTGGGGTCCACGGGCATATCCAGTACATCCGAAGGGTGCACATTTCCAAAGGTGACTGAAGGCATCCCATACTCTGTGCTACTGCAGGACAGGAATAAAGTAGGTCAGCAAAGTAACTGGCTTTGAGTACCTTCATGTGTCCCAAGACAATGCCCTTGCTTGCCAGAGACAGATACCTCTCTTATTTAAGTACGTACACCCAAGGGGACCTGCCTTCCTCTTCAACCCACACTCCCCTGAAAGAATTAAAAAAGAGTCCTTCCTCTTGCCTCCCAAGAAGGCACAGAGGACACACAGTTCCAGTTTGGGGATCAGCTATCCTTCTCAGGAAAGTCTGGCTAGGCCTGCCTTGGTCTGATTTCTAGTGCTGCTTCTCATTCCCTCAAGTCCCTTAAACACTTACGTGCGGACAAGCTTCAATTTCTTTTGGGCAGTTTTTGGTGCTTCCTCATCAGAGTTCTTCCCTTTAGAGCGAGCACGGGCAGCTTTTTTCTCCTTCTGGGCTCGGCCCTCTGGTAAGAAGAGAAAAAGGTGTTGCATCTGTCACCCCACCAAAACAGACACCTGACAGTGACAACCTCTCCAGCACTAAAATACACTCCTACTTTGGAATGTATATTGGCTTTGGGCTGTGCACTCCATCTTAATTTATCTAGTGGCCTTGAATATGCTCACACGAGAAGAGCCCAGGCCACCATCTTTTTACCTGTCCTTCAGATTCCAGCGCAACAGTCTTTGATCTGCACCACTCCAGTGCCTGCCTTCATCCCCACCACTTCCATAGTCACTTGGCTGCCTCCTGAATCAATCTGCAGCCCACTGGTGGTACTCACTCTTCTTGCCCTTGCTGGAAGAACTGTCATAGTCACTCGACTCTATCTGCTTCTCCTTCAGGTCTGCTTCAAAGCGAGCGAGGTCTGTGTCCAGCCGCCGGATGTGCTTATCGACCTGCAAAGACAGCAGTGACCAGGAGTTACCACAGGACAGAGCCCAGGAAGGCAAAGAGAGGACAAAGAGGGGGCAAAGAGGCAAGGGGCTTGCACTAAAGAGGTGAGGAGTAAGAATGGGCATGGCCTAAAAATGAGAGATGGGGGCCTTCTGAGATGGGCGGCTTTAGTTCGGATGTTCACATGATAAGCACGAGACACTTCCCTTCATACCATCTCGTAGGTCTGCATAGCCAGCTGAACCTTGTCGTCCCCAAATTCCTTGCACTTTCCATAAGCCTCCTGGATTTGCTTGAGAAGCCCCAGTTTTTCCTCTGAAGACAAAGTCCGTGCATTGCTGATATACTCCGTGGCCAACTTATCGATCTCTGACTTGAGGTCTGAAACAAGCGGACATTAAATACACAAACACCACACACACTACAGTGCTCTCCATGAGGAGAGACTGAATGACTGGAGCAGCTCCAGGCCTCCTCCCCTGCCTGGAGATCCCCATGATAAAGGCAAAGCAAAGCAAAGCTAGTCAAGCTACATACTCCTCGTCTTGGCAACAAAACCTTCTCTAGTCCTCACCTTCTGTCCTCTGATCCAGATCTCGCATGAGCTGGAAGTTTCTCTGTAATTCAAATGGCAGGTTCTCAATACCTGCAGAGAAAGGAGAATACATGGAGAAATCAGGTTCTTGTCCGTGATGCCAAGGCAGGAACAAAGCTAACCAATAACAACACACGCACACCCCTGGTGCACATCAGCCTGCTTCCATTTGCTGCCAGCCCCAAAGGAGACAGACTATAAAAATGTGATAGATTTAATGCAGAAGCACAGTTCTAGAATACATATTAGTTAGCAGAAAACTGCTGCCATTCAGAAAGGTCCACACGAAGAAAGCAGAAACCCTAAATCTGTAATGAGTGTCAGTCATTATAATACAACGTCTCCATCCAAAAACTCCACTCAGTAATGAAAAAAACAGCACAACAGCTGGTAAATAAAGCCATTTAGTTATTCCTACACAAGGATGTAAAATTTAAAGTTGTTCAAATGCTAATTCATTGAAAAGTGAGTCTGTTTAATGCATCCAGTTAACATATAGGGGACAGTAGACACTTTGGGCAGAGCACAGATCAAGTCTGAGATGGGATGGGGAACAGGGAGCAGTCTTAACCCCCCGTGACACGTAATTTGTTGTTACTTGTTGTGTCTTCTGCACCATCATCTCAGTGTGGTTCTGTCCAACACCTGGAAGGATGCCATACATTGTGAATAATAAACGTTTGTAGGGCTCTGAATGAGCAGTATGAAGTTGATAGTCAATTAATTTTCAATGCACTATGCTACTCACCCCCCAGGCATCGCCAGATGCTCAACTGGCAAAGCTGATAAAAACAATTCTCATTTTTCCATGCCTGTCTAATCAAAATGAGATCTAGTGTCACTGCATTAACCTGAAGTCTAGGCTTGATTACTGTCACCTTTGCACCTAATAAAAATAATAAATCTCTCTTGCAGGTTTGAAAAAAAAGGGTGGTGGGAAAAGCTCTTCACAAACACAACATAAGCATGTCTGAGCTTTCCTGAACTCGCTCTCCAGCTCACAGGGAGTGCAACTGAAGGTGTGTCTGGCCATCATCAAAGCTGTCCAACCTATCAGTCCGGGCAGCAGTCTTTATTTTCACTGCACGTATTTCTACAGCAATAAATGCTTTTCCACTTCCCCAAAGAGCAACCAGTTGACAGGGAAGGTTCTGTATGCCAGAGGAAGGTTTTAACAAGTACTACATAACAGGACGTGAAATTAATTCCTATAAGAGGTAAAACCAGCTGTGGGCCTTGCTGAGCACAGAAATTGTTCCTTTTACTTCGATTTTTGCCCAAACAGCATAATAATAAGTTACATATGGAATCCTTAGGAGCAATCAAGCTGCTGCTTCAACAGATTTCTGTTGCCATTACTGACTTAGTTACCTGAGAAATGCTCAGATCGTAGGTGTCCTTAACTACCCAGATACATAATCCACAGCACACACACATCACCCCTCTGCATTCAAGGACAGTTAACAGTGCAAATTCAGATTCTGAAAAATTACTGAGCGGCAAAATTAAGTCTGTCGGCACATCCTGAATTTGATACTTCCATGTTTGTTCAGCATGACAGACTTCACATAAGGTTTAAGCAGCTGACTACCGGATTACATCCCTACGGTTCGAAAAAGCATCTCAGAACACGATGGGGACACAACGCTGAAAATTATTATTGCTTATAGAGGGAGCTTATGGCAGGGATGAAATCCAGCTTGGGAATCTAGAGACCATGCCTTTTTCCTTCCTGCAATCCCCAGCCTCATCAACTCTAAACCTTTCAATTTATACAGCAAATGAAACATGGGTCATACTGCAGCATGCTGCTTTTCATTCCTCTCCAAAGCATCCGCTGCAGAAGACAAGACAGGTATCCTCTAGAGGAAAACAGAAGCTGTTCCTGCGCTGCATACAATATGTCGCATTTCTATTGAGTTTATTAATCCTGGAAGATCACAGCTTCTAAATTCTGGACTTTGTAGTTTTTTAGAAAAGATTAATGTAATTTCTTTTTCTCTTCTGAAAAGGACAGATGGTAAAAGCAGAAATTCCACCAGGTACTGTCAGTTTTCCCTCAGCAGGGCTAGAAACCTTTAGATAGAGCAAACACCTGAGCCAGCACAAAAACCAGTAGGATGCTACTCTGTGGGCAGAACAACCCCACACGAGGTTACAGGCACATTTCACAGTGATGTTTCTGCACCAGGAGAAACTCAAGCAGGAGTCTGATTCTGCTATAGAACCTGAAAGAACTGTGCTCTAGTTTTTCAGCTGTCACTGTAAAAATCTGCCACCACTAACGCCAGCACATGCCCTCGTCTGGACAGCATCTGTCTGTCTTTCGTTTGCCTCTACGTGCCTGGCCTCATCTATTCAGCCTGTGCCTCCCACCCCTGAGAGCCCCTCTCTCCCCAGAGCCTGCTCCCCTCGGTCCCAGCCCCTCGGCCAGGCCAGCGGCTCTCTTGGCTCATTTCCTGCCTCTTTTCCTGCCTCCAGGTGTGCAGAGCCCTCTGCTCCCGGCGGCTCTTGGGATGTGGGGAGAGCTGTCACCTGGCTCTGGCTACAAATGCTCAGCACAGGCACCATGGGCAGATCATTTATGCACGTCTGAGCCATGATCTTCCAGAGGCTCATTAGCTGGGCAGGCTTCCACTGGGGCTGACGAGACAAACCCCTGTCAGTTGAATTCCTCCCCTGCTAAAACCAGCAAAATGATTTCCTAACACCACAGCAAAATATTTCACTCTGCAAATCTATTATCGGACAAATGTTCTGCCACTGCTTCGTCAATAAACTGGGAGAAAATGAAACAAGTGACAGTACAGTGACTTTATAATCAGAACTGCTACAAAGATATTTTATCTGTTCAACTGAAAGTGGAAGGAAGCTGAGCACACCATTACAAATTATGATCCAGAGAGAGTCTGGCAATAACAAAAAGCATAACAAGATAAAGCTGCAGCTAAGGAAGTTATAACTGAGCAACAAACTATTTGTATGGTACATAACTTAATCTAGCTATGGGGATGTTTCCTACTATCTGCAGCTTAACTCCAAAGCTCTTGCATAGACTTAAACAGAAGTGATTCTCTGCATCACCGAATTTATCACAGGGGCCAGGACACTTGCTGAAATTGCTTGACCTGTGCTGTGCTGGCTATCAGACATTACCACCCTAGAAGTCCCATTTAAAAAAAAAAAAAAAAAAAAATCTAGATTTGAGTCTCCATTTCCTCATTCCTACCACCACACTTTTCCTCACTATTTCTAAAAACATTCATCTTATTTATGTAATTTCATTTCCTCCTGCTTTTCTCCTTTTTTCCCTCTACAATTAATTTTGCTCTTTCATCTTAGTAAGATTCACCTAAAATTCTCATGACTAAATACTGTCTATCATAAAATACCCACGTAATTCTCAGATTATGAAACCGATAATTGTGAAGAAAGAACACCCTAGAGGCATCTTTGATCACTAGAGAAGAGTGATGATAGGCAACAACGGACAGAAAAATAAGGAAAAGCAAGGGCGTCTTTCCACACAAATGGCACAGTAGCAAGAGAGGAAGAGGAGGATGGTGAATATGTACAGGGAAGAAAGTGCTAGCAAGGCCAGCAGCTTGGCCTAAAGCATGGCCCATTAATGCAACTGTGTCACAGAATCACAGAATGGGTAAGCCTGGAAGGGACCACAGTGGGCCATCCGGTCCAACCTCCCTGCTCAGACAGGGTCATCCCAGAGCACGTGGCACAGGATTGCCTCCAGACAGTTCTGGAATATGTCCAGAGACACCATAGCCTTAGTGGGGAATCTCTTCTAGTGCTTGGTCACCCACAGAGTAAAGAAACTCTTCCTCGTGTTCAGGTGGAACTTCCTGTGCACCGGTTTCTGCCCAGTGCCTCTCGTCCTAGTGCTCAGCACCACTGAGCAGAGCCTGGCTCCATCCTCAACACCCTCCCTGCAGACGCTTACAGACACTGGCGAGCCCCCTCTCAGACATCTCTTCCCAAGGCTGAACAGGCCCAGTTCCCTCAGCCATTCCTCACAAGAGATGCTCCAGTCTCCAAATCATCCTCATTCCCCTCTGCTGGACATGCTCCAGGAGCTCCATGTCTGTCTTAAATGAGGAGCCCAGAACTGGACACTGCACTCCAGCTGCGCCTCACCAGGGCTGAGTAGATGGGCAGGATCCCTCCCTCGACCCGCTGGCAATGCTCTTCCTGATGGACTCACTGCACAGATGCATACAGAAGCCTTGTGCAGCCCTACTGATCCCTCTCATGGCATGATTATCCTGAAAATCACTGGAGCAGGTCTCAGTGTATTTTTTTCCACCCCTTCCTTTTCTTACCTTGTTTTCACTTCCGATCACAAGCTAAAGTCTCTCTACCTATCTTCATCTTTCCTCTCCTCAAATGTTATCCCTTCACTATCCCCATTCTTCTTTTGTTGCTTTTATTCTCCTCTTTCCTTGTCATTCTTTCCCCCATTCATTCTTCCACAGGCATCCATAACCATGCTGTCTTCTCCCTTAAGAACCACGCGCTCTCTCTCTTCAAAAGTCAGAATCCAACACCACTTTTTTCCTCTCCAATAATTATTATTTTATTTACTTCTTTTTAGAAACACACGTGGGGTGTCAGGTGCAAGCAACTGATATTTAATCTTCAGCTACTGAACTCAGATGTTAACTGTGACAGACAAATGCAGAGAGCAAGCCTACACAGCCTGATAACTTCAATTGTGCTTCAATCCTCTGCAGCACGTCTGTACTGCGCCAAACAATGGATTTGTGCTGGCCAAAGTCCTAAAAACAGATCAATAGCACCAAGGACCATACAAACACACAGCGCCTTTCCCAAGACGAATGTTCACCCATCATGTTTAGACGCACGTTTAAATTTTATTAAAAAATGGGAAAATACAGTTAAAAACATAACCACGGTTGCTTTATTGAACAGCTTAGATTTCAGCAAACACTTTAGACACCACATTGCTGAAGGCAATTAAAAAATTCCTGCTTGTGCCAGGGACTGCCACAATGAGAGGGTAAGTTCTTTGCTCCCCAAGACAGCAAACTGCCTGGGATCTTGTTGGGGAAGCACATCGGACTTTTCGGTACTCCACGATTCTCATAATTTTGCAGCACTTGAAGTACACTGGAGGACAACTGGCTTGCAGCAATCTTCAGGAGCTTCCTTGCTCCCTCATTAGGGGACAGGGTGTCTTTTATATCCCTCCTTTCAGAGTGTATCACCCTTTTAAACTACTGCTTCTACTCTGTCCTGCATTCCCAAGTAATCAATCACCTTCCTACGCAGTTTATTGAAATTGCTGCTTGAGCACAATATATCCCTTTCCCTCTATTCAGAGATGGCTCAGCCCTGCTGCAATAAAAAATCCTAACCTGTATCATTATTCTAACAACACCTTGGTAAGGGATAATCCTACCTATTACAAAGAGAGTACTCAGGTGCATGGCAGACTGATTTAGCCACAGCCACCCAGGAACTCTGTGGAATATCACATATCCCAAGATTTGGGGCAATGCACTGCACACCAGTTCAGCCAAGCACTTCTACTTCAGGCACTGTCCAAAGAAATGGGCATCAGTCAGCAGTGACAGGCAATGTCAGTGACAGTCAGCCATGGAAACCCAATACTCCCAAAGTGTGGGCTCTTTACTCAGGAAGGGAGGGCTCTTTTTGTTATCTTCTTATTACAGTAGCTCAATGCTACAGCATCCACAGCCAAGACAGCAGGCAATGTTGTTAAGTCTCAGAAAAGGCATCTTTATTGTTAAAGACCAACCTTGATTTGAGAAGCTTGGAAGGCTTGGAAGACTAACACAACAAATGAGACTCACAATACTCCTAGCATTTCCAGCCTGCCACAGACGTCCAAAGGCAGGGACAACCACCAAAGAGATCACAGGGCTGTTTGCCACAACAATGACATCACATTTGCAGTTGGGAAAGTGAAGAAATACAGAGAAAACACAGCATGCTTTGCCATGTAAAGCCATCTTGTATCAGCTCCAATAAAAATATCAGCCAACAACAAAATCAATTCTAAATGAATTGGTCATTAAATGTATCAACTCAGTGTGGGCTGTGCCAGTAGCTTTCACACAGAAACAAACGATGCCTATGAATCACCAAATTTTCTCCCCTGCACGAAATCTTCTGTAATTTTCCAAAGATCATGTGTGGTGCATCACAGGTGTAACTAATCCAAAGTATCAGTAAGGTGAAAGACATCTTTCACTACACTAGAACAGTGACAAGTAGAGAAACAATTAAGAGACTCGCGTTTCTGAAGAATGATGTGAGAAACTGGAGAGGCAGAGACAGGGAGTATGGCTGCATGCTGCTCTGGGGAGGGGATAAGAGTAATGAAGGTAGGGAATGCAAGAGATAAAAGAATGGCTGGAGAATTTGGAACACAGCCAGGTCTGGGAGGGAATCAAAGGCTTGCCTACAGCAATTTCCGACATCACACTCATGTCCTCTAGGAGCATTAAGATGACGACACTCATCGCACCCTCATCTGATGAAGCCATGCAGAGGAAAATCCAGGCAGATGTAGCTATTCTGAAAGAATAATCCTATCTTACTGGGTTAGCTAACCTTCTCAAAGAACGAAAGGACATTCCCATGTTGGTTGCAGGAGAAAGAAGATAACTTTCATGAGGATATGTGCTGCTCCTGTTGCTCTGTGCTTATGCTGGCTTACATCTTCTAGCACTGACAAGTCCTGAACCGGTGCATCTCTATGTGCCTTCTGACAAATGCAAACAGAAGGAGCAAAGGAAACTTGATGCCTCCCTAACCAGTGTAAAAAAGGGGAAAACCCCAGGTAAACTGACTACACAGTACCATGTTAACTTACCAGCTGAGGTCTCCTCATCTAAGCCTGTTGTCACCATCACCCTCTGCACTGAGGCAGATATATTTTAGTGCCTGCTCCTGGAACAGGTCCTGACTGGTGGCAACAGAATGATTATAATGCAGCCATCTGAGCAGCCGAGCCTGGGACATCCTTCTGCCTCTCAAGTTCACCAAGGTTACCTGCTACTCCTGCTGCTCATGACTCTCCCAAGCATTTAGGTCTAATTTAGATGAAATGCTGGCTTTAGTTCCTCAGGGATTTGAGGTGAGGGAAGATGGAAACAGTTCTTCTTGTTGAGGGGAGGTACATGCCTTGGTATGTTGCCATAAAAGAGTATCCATGTGTTGTCACTAAGTACATGTGCTTTATTCTGGCACCCCTTAGGTGGGTAAACAGGGAAGCTCCAATGGCAGAAAACACAGGTGGTTGCACAGCAGTTCCCTCTACTATAAAGACGATCCCTACACTCACCGCACGTTCACATATAAACAGAGACTTGATTTGGGACCATTTTCTAAGTATGTGTGCTTCAATGACGTCTTTCACAAAGCAGCTCTACCATCCTCTTGAAAATTCCAAGCATGAAAAAAACTCAGGGTTTGCATCTCACCTTCTGGAAAACCTGTATTAATCACATTATCCCTTTCTCCCCCTCAGAGCCTCCACAACAGTATTTCTAACACTGTACGAGAGCCAAAACTGAGCCGAGCACAGTAACTCAAGTTCGAGCAAGTGCAAACTCTTCTCACGAGTCTTTATGCACATTCCATCTTTTAATCACAAAACACTGTTTTCTTCCTTCTTCTTCTTCCTCCATTCCTTTCTACATATCTAAATCCTTTGTACCCACAGGTTTTCCCTTACTAAAGCTGCACTGTGTTACTGCTTGAGTGAAAGCACTTTTTAATCTTGCTTTCTCCCCTCAAAACCAGGCTTGAAATGGTTTAGAAGCCAGAAGGAGGACAATATTTGAAGAGATGGAAATCTTTTTATGTTTAAATCCAGCCACTGGAGAAAAACACTCAGGAAGAAGGGAACTGGAACAAGACACGTTCCTCTTCCTCTGTTCCCTGAACCCTTTGGCTCAGTAAGTAGGATGAAGGAATGAAGGCGATCAGAGTAGACAAGATACCGAGTTTCTCTGTCAGGATGCTCAGCACAGAAGGAATGTGCAGATTTTTCTGCTGCAAAAACATCTGCCAAGAGCATAACACATTTCAGACCGATCTGCTTTGTAATTAACAGCTTAAAGCCAAGGAAAGGGCATGCCTAATCCTAGGTCTAAACTCAGTTTCAAATTACAGCAAGGACTTGAAAGCTGCTGAAATACCTAAGAAGCTTCTAGACTCCTTTTACTAAGAGAACTGTTCTTAACTTGTCTATTCCACAAAAAATCGTGGAAAAGAACTTTAGATATCTAAAGTAGAGGACTCAAAGTATACGAACAAAGCAACTGGGGCTGTATGCCAAGCTTTGTCAGACTGCTCATGGATTTTAACATACAGTTTTTAATCACCTAATCACATGATGTTTCATACCAGGTGTTTATCCTTCCCAGTGACTGTGCACTGATTCAAAGTTTTATTTTATTCTCTTTGCTCAATACAGAGGCACACACTCAGACCCAGAGCTCAATCTGAAAATTGACTTTGTAATCAGCTTTTCAAGGTGTTCACTATTGTGACACTAAAATGTTTTCACAGTGCTGCAGTGGAGTGGCCCATTTCCCTCACCAACAGAACAAAGGCCAAGAGATTTACTGAGGCCAAGAGATTAAAGCCAAGAAGGCCAGCTAATTACAAACTCTCCTCTTGAAATGTACAAAAATGCTTCATAGCCTGACTTTTCAGAATTATCTGTTCAAGGCAGACTTCAGCTGCAGCTATGAGCTCCTCTGCTCCTCTGACTAAAAATTTCCACTCATAATCTGAGGGAAGCACAATCTGAGCAAGGAAAACCTGTATAAAGTGGGACTCACAACATAAATAAAAACATCAAACTCACTTTGTTGGAGTGATATTCAACTGCTTCGAACAGGAAGCCACCTTTTTTCTTCCTACAATTTTCACTTAATTCCTTACACACCTTCCTTTATTCAAAGATATGAAGAGGTCGTACAAATAACCGCCCTCTTTCATCACACATTCCTCATTCATTCCTTGAGCAGATCCAGACAGAAACCCATACGAAAGAGAACCTCTGTGGGAGGAAAAAAGACATTCAATTGAAAACTGTGTCTGCAACAGCACTATACTACTAAAAGAATTCCACTCCAAGACACAGATGTAAATTAAGAATTAGACACTCTCTGTAAGAGATAACCAAAAGTTCTCGACTATTTATTTCTATCAAATTTCAGAAAGTTTTAGGATATTCGTGAACCGCTTTAAAACGGAACCGAATGTTTTTGAAGCACTGAAATAATGTGGGGAAGAAAGGGAAGTAGCAAGTAGGAAACTGAATGTTGTCAATCGGTCAGCATCAAGAAGACTCGTGTCTAAAATACCGGATGCATTTTCACAGAGCCAGGGGTTCAGGCAGAATGCCAGCAGAGGAGAGCAGGCCTAGGGAAGAACAATATGGGTAACTAGAAATATATGCTATTACCTGTCAGCAGCCCAACTTACTGAAGACTGTGATGAGTGCTCTTTGACCCTAAGTATCACAACTCATACATGCTTTTCTGAAAGAAATCTAGAATAAGCACAGCAAGTGTCTTATGATTAGCTAATAGCAGGAAGCAATATTGCACCAGACAAAACTGAAAAAGGCCTTAGAGATCTAAGATTAAGCAAAAAAGGCTAAACCATCACAGCAAAGAATGTTCTGTTCTTCCTAAAATCTTTGTAATCAGGACTTTTAGATTGTGCACATCACTTTCATTTTTTTTTAAAGCAAGATACCTCAACAATAACAGTGATTCCACCGTGTTAATATCCATCTTCAACGGGATGAGAATCTCTAATCCAATCGCAGGACCACAGATCTCAGCGGAGAGAGAAGAGTTTGCCATTTCCTCTGCATGCCTATACTAGAGAGGAAGAGGAGTTCCCAGGGAGTTGGCTGATTTTAATTGATCGTGATGACATGATCCAGAGGTGTTTGCCTTTGGCAGGAGCATTCTCCAGCCACCAACCTTCCCTTCTCTCCAACTGGGTACCTACTGTGCCTCTCCACACTCAGTGCTGCATCCTGCTCATCTCAGCCTACCAGCTGCAGATCCCAGTATTTTGCTCCTTTATCTTTGCTCTGCAGCTCTTACCCAAAATACACCTCTGACCTCCCAGTAGGAAAACCCTGCAGCCTCCCTATGCATCTCCATCTGCTTCTTCCTCCTCTTTCCCAGCCTTTGTCCTCCCAGCTGAGGAGCCTCGGTCAACTGCAGCCTTCTACAACGGAATGAGAAGGGCACAAGAACATAAATCGTTGCTCCTCTCCAATGTGCCTCCTCATCCAACTCTTCTTCCTAGCTTTTGCATTCTCCCTCCTCGCAGCTCCCAGATCCTTGCCTGTTCAACTGCAGCTTCTTTTCAGCTGCTACTGAAATCTATTATGGTTCTTGAACATTCTTAGAGACATTTCCTTTCCTAATGACAAAAGGAGCGCTGGAGACACAAGGAACGGGACTCCCTGAGTCCATATCAGCACCTTGTAATTTCTGTCCTGGGAGACACCCGGTGTAGCAAGATATCTGAAGAGCCAAACTCCATTTTTTCCATGCACATGCAAACAGACAGTGTGACATTTAACTGTCCGGGTACAGCGAACCAGAAGACACATTACCAGAACTATCCAGCTTTAAACACATCACCCCGTGAACATCCTCCCCTGTCTCTAGTGCCAACACCAGACCAGCAGGAAAACACGAGAACAGCATTCCTCAAGGAACACGTTATTGAATCTTAACTCATTAGCGCATTCATTGAGAAACAACTCCTCTGATGGATCTGCTCGGCTATTTTAAGAACACATGGGTAAAACATGCACTGAAAGTCTCATCCCCAAAGGGCTGAGTTTGACAAAGTTTTAAGCACCTTAAGGCACGATGGTAAAACAGGAGGTACCATAGGAGGGCTCTGATAACTTTACCAACTCCATTAGTATTTACAGAGCTCCTCTTCAGCCAGGAAAGCAGAGCTGCATTTGTAAATTGACAGCGCAGAAAACTAACATAACTACCGCCCCACAGATCCAAAAGTTATCTTTGGCTTGATGTCTGTCCCGGGAAACCACTGACAGCCAAGCTCCCGCTCCCGAGAGGCGGCTGCAGCAGCAGCGGGCTCCTTTCTCATGGGAC
Source organism: Callaeas wilsoni (assembly GCA_013398955.1). NCBI lineage: Eukaryota > Metazoa > Chordata > Aves > Passeriformes > Callaeidae > Callaeas > Callaeas wilsoni. The sequence continues at coordinate 30,668 of VWPU01017056.1, read as the reverse complement.
AAACCAGTCGCGGGGCCGCGGTGTCAGGGCTCCCGCAGCAGCTGCAGCCGAGTCTTGCCCCACGGACGGGGCCTCTCCGCACGGCCCGGGGATCGGGCGCCTGACAGCCGGGCCGGGCTGCGCCCGAGGGGCTGGGAGAGCCCGCGGGCGCCCTGGGCAGCGCTCGTCCCCCCCGGGGCCCCGCCCCTCGGCCCGTCCGTGCCCCCCCGGGCCGGCTCAGCCGCGGCTTCGGCCCCGCCCCGGCCGCTCTTACTGTCCAGGTAATGCTCCAGGTACATCCCCGCCGCCATCTTGGGCCCCACACACCGGCGCTTCCGGCGGGAAGCGGACGCGCGCGCCCCCCGGAAGCGGCGCTGCCCAGCTGCGAAGCCGCTTCCGCCCGCCTGCCCGGCCACTTCCGCCCCGCTCCCGCCGCCATTTCGGGCTCTGCCGGGCTGCCCCGGGCGGGCTCCGCGGAGGGCAGCGAGGGTGGCCGGGGCACTGGGGCACCGCTCCTACGAGGAAAGGCTGAGGGAACTGGGCGTGTTCAGCCCGAGAGGCTCAGACGACCGAGAGGGGACCCCATCCATGTCTATAATATCTGAAGGGAGAATGACAAGACTCTTCTTGGTGGTGCCAAGCAATAGGACAAGAGGCAACGGACAGAAACTGATGCACAGGAAGTTCCACTTGAACATGAGGAAGAACTTCTTCACTGTGCGGGTGACCGAGCACTAGGACGGATTGCCCAGAGAGGTCGTGGAGTCTCCCTCACTGGAGATATTCCAGAACCATCCAGAGGCCATCCTGTGCCATGTGCTCTGGGATGATGCTGCTTGAGCAGGGAGGGTGGAGCAGTGACCCACTGTGGTCCCTTCCAACCTGGCCCATTCTGTGATCTGGGTAAGGAAGTGCTGTTGACTTGTTACTATGGCTTTCCATTCACCTCATAATCCACCAGTGAGGAGGAGCTGCTGCTGTATCAGAACAGGAGACGGATGGTCTCTCCTGCAACAGGACTGGTACAACATAACACTTCTAACAGACTAACAAAGCAAGGGAATTAAGTTAAACACGTGACCGTGCTGTCTTTTTCTTCATCACACCAGACCCACTTTCGTGACCATACACCACGAGCCACTTGAAGGTTTAGAGCCCCTCATGCTACGGAGTTGAGGAGCCTTTTCCCCAGCCGTCCTTTGCTACGTGCACGGTGTGGTGTTGTGAAGTCACATGTGATGACGGAGCAACTGAGACAAAATTATCTTACTTCTTTTGATCATTAGGTTCTAAGAGAGGTAGGATTGTTTTTTCAAGAGGTCAGCATTCGTTTAGCATCCTACAGAGTTTAGGAGGCACTGAGTTTGGTAAATAGCACATTTCATCCACCTTTCTCCTGCCTACTCACCTACACCATCCTGTTTTTTCCTGACAGTCTGTATAATGACAGCCATTCCTCAGGACTGAGTGCTCCCAGATTCCTGCCACAAGGAAGAGTGACTAGATTTCTTTTTCTCTCTTTCCTCCCAAAGATCTTCCAAGACACCATGCCTTTATTTATATGGATATACTGGGATTAAGTCTTCCAGCAGCCTGCACTGCAAGACTGAGGAGCTGTTATATAAAGGAACTGCAGCTGTTTGAACTCTGAACCATCTCACTGTTAAACTATTTGGTTAATTCAGAGATCCTCTGTGTTCTGAAGATGGAGTTTTCCATTCCTCTTCCTACAGTCATTTAAGTTATTTATGACATATTTTTAATTATTCAAAACACATTTCTTAGTCTTTTCAGTTCCCATGTGGAGCAGCTGGCTTCAGTTAGCTGAACATTATTCTTAAGCCTCTTTAAAGTACTTCAAAATTCTTGTATAAATTGCCTTAGACTCTTAATTAAAGGGAAGGATGTGGCTGTTACATAAAAAAAAAAAAATCTGCTCCCTATACCATGTCACAGTCCTAAACCAGAATCTCCCAAACACATCCTGCTTGGAGCTACCAGGCTGAACGGAGCTGATGTTAAGAATTAGACATTCTTAGACATCACTAATTAGTTTAAATACCACCTGGGAGCCCCATCTTGTCCTCCAAGGCAAGGCTAGGAAGGTGTCAGAATTCTAGACCACTGAAATGGAGAGACAAACTCCCCCTGGACTTCTTGTCACTGCAGATACAAACGACAGGGCAAAGAAGAGACACTTCCCTAAAATCTAAATGGCAAATCCGAGTAAAGTGTACAATGTGTCTCTAACTGCAGGAACTGCCACTGTGAAGTTGCAAAACAGAGGGGAGGGGCAGTTTTGTGTGCCTGTGTGGTCTCACAGCAGCCGAAACTCTACCATTCCAGCAAAAACTAGTTCCTGAGCTCTGAGTCCAGGAAAGCTCGTTATTTTAGCTTTCTTTAAAAAGTCAAAGACCAGGTTTGCATCGCTCAGGGCTCCAGAAGCATCCTCACCCACAGAGGAAGTGTCACCACGGTAGTTATTTGTCGAGAGGTGGAATATTGTTTAGAGTAAACACTTCCGCATGTTGAAGTCCGGGCACGGGTGCAGATGACTGTGCAGGAAGGCGCTTTCCCAGCTGAAATAAACTCTAGAAACCCGTGAGTGTTTATGTCTAACCCTCGCCCAGCCTCATACGCTGATCCTGCAGCAAGTGCTGTAGTAACAAAGCCTCACACGCTAACCCCAGTGGTTATCACACTCCTCCCCCTCACCCCAGCTTGCTACTACAGCTACATCCTGCAGTTAATCCTGCAGGTAACTCCTGGTTCAAGAGAGGACCTGCGGGATGAGCGGTGCTGCCCAAAGGCCTACGTGCCTCCCACAGGGAAGCTGCACGGCCTACGGAAGCAGTCTGCAGGAGTGGTTCTCAACCTTTATTGATCTACAGATGCCTGTGTTTTCCCTTGGAAATGTAAACATCTGCATACCAAATTCAAGCCTCCAGCTTTTAGTTACCTTATAGACTTCTTAAATGTTGTCCAAGGACTGTGAGGTGAAGGCCAGTGCTTGAGAGGGATCCTCATGCAGAACCCAGCAGGGGACCTGTAACTTCACTCTTGTTCAGTTACCTTTTTGCTCTTGAGGTAAGTTCAGCTCTTCTCACTCTTTAACATTCCCAGTTCAGAGGTCCCTGAACTTTGCATTTCCTGTCTTCAGGAAACACGAGAGGTCCCCACACTTCATTCTCACAAACAGCAAATGGCTGATCTGCAGTGCTTGGCCCCAAGAGGGTTAATTAACTTCACAAATGAAAGAAGATGCCAAAGGCCACAGATTATAGCTGTGTCCATGTTTCAGAAACATATCCTACTTCAGTAGCAAAACTAGGCGTAGACTCTAGTTCTTTGGTGTCACGATTTCTTTTCTTGCAGTTTTTTTCCATTCATTACACAGACACTACATGAAATCGAAATGTTTGTTGGACCAAGTTACTACATCTCTCTAGTACTTTGGTGTTCTACTATACAGAAACAAGAAACCATGCACACAAATTTAATCTGTTGTACCTGAAAGGACGATTGAACAGGTACCTATCTTGTAGTTAAGGAAGTGTACAGAGCAATTTCATTCTATGTTCTGAAACTGCACTAGTAAACTTGGGCAGCTTTCAGGTACATTACCTGCAAAATATTAGAAGAAAATCCTAAACATGATATATATCCTTTAGTTGATATAAAGATGATAAAATAATCAATAAAAATATAGAAGACAGACAGAATCTCATAATTATATTCTATATTAGGAAGAAAGCTGGATGATGTAGACACATCCATGAGGTAATGAAATATTACCTATTGCCAATGAGATTTAGGAAGATGTTTAGTTCTACCCATTAAATAAAACATCCTAGAAGTTGCATAGCTAGAAACTGACAATCAGTAATTTGAAAAGAATTATCTGGCAAGCAGATGGAAGCAATGGGTTTTCTTTTCCAAACAACTTTGAAGTTCTGAATGTGTTCCAGAAGACCAGCAAATACTTTTACTTAAAAAGTATTTGCAAAGCAAGTGCACTCATCCAGGTTGCTGTAAGGCAGTTAACCTAACACTGATGTGGCAAAATCACAGTGGCATTGACAGGGGTTGCACTCAGCTTAGAAAAGGAACATATTGCTGTTTTAATTTAAAGAAAAAGACCTCATTAAAAGAACTAGATGTCCTTGTATGGCAATATAAGTTTGGTGGCTCAAGATAGCCATCTAGGCCTAATGTAGCAAGACTTTAACTGAACACTACACAGCCAGGTCACTGAAAAGGAAAAGAAAGAGAACAGATAAGAACTACATGATGGAGCCAAGCCTTACTGTGAGACACCTAAACCAGCTCAATTTAACTTAGCTGTTTGGAAAGATGAATACAGTGACTTGATCATGGTCTGTAATTCATTACACAAGAAGAAAGACTTCTTATAGCAGAAGACTTTAAAGTACTCAACAAAGGCATAACAAGACCCTATGGATTAAAATAAAAAAAATAGTAATATAGAGTGGCAGTTTCAATGGCAGTGATAACCAACCAAAAAAACTGTAGTAAGGGACATGGTTGATTAACTATAAGGCTTTAAATTATAAAAGTCTTAAATCTTTCTTGAAGATTTAACTGAATTATAGACCAGCAATACTATCATTAGTCACGGTTGAGATTCTGTTACTGTTTGTGGGTGACTTTTCTAAATGATTTCCAGCCTACATGATGTTTCCTTTTAAAGCAATGATAATTTGTAAAATCCAGCTAAGAACAGAAAATCAGCTTCAAAAAGGACAAGAAGAAAAAGTGCTATTGCCTTTCAGCAAAGATACAAGAGGCAACCTAATACAGAATTCCAGAGTCATTGTCAAGTCTTCTTGGGTACAAACATATAGAAATGAATGGATTGGCATCACAATGAAAATGCAGGGTCAAAGAATTAATGGAGCTGAAGAAGAAAGACCATGGGATCTTGTTAAGAGAATATTTCACTCTTGTGAGTGGGAGGTAAATAATTGGACCGTTTTTGGCTTGAGTGCACAAAGCTGCAGACTGCGGAACCTCAGGCTTCATCTAAAGAGGGAAGAATTTTGTACAAATTGTTACATTTTGTGTCTCGCAGGTAGCTACTGTACTTTTCAAACCACCTGGAGCACTCTGAATATGTTAAACAACATTGGGAATTCAAAGAGGAAGACCTAATCCAAACTCAAGTAAGTGACAAAGATAATGAGGGTAAGGTATCTTCAATTATTTCCACATCAGCAACAGGACTGGGTAAACAGAGAAATTCTCATTGATAATAAAGAAAAAGAGGCCTGGAATAAAGTGGCATTTCTGAAGCTCAATGGAAAAGTCCCTCGGTAAGAAAAAATTACTTTCTTCCTGGGCAACAGTAAAAGCTATAGGCTCAGCAGCAAACTGCACAAACACGAACAGTAACACCTTTGAAATGACTGGTAACACCGGAATTGTACAGCCTTAAATACATATGGATGCCCATGCTAGATAACAGATTCCAAGAAAGGAAAGGGTAGCAGACATCAGAAAACACCACCTCAAACCAGAGACCAGGAAAGGCAATTTCAAGCACCTTTAACATATAAAACAAAAAATCATTGCAAAGAATTTTAACTTGTGAGCCATTCCCCAGGGAATTTCACCAGTCAGCAAAGTATTACTGACTTTTAAAGCCTTCCCAGCTTAACCCAAGACACTGCACCCAAACCAAGTCATTTTTCAGACTTCAAGATGATGCATTCAAGATGAGAGAATAACTTGAGTGAAGCTGGCAGTTTTGCCCTGTTCATGTGGAACATGGACATGCAGAGGAGAGCCACAAGTTGTAATAAATCTGTGCTGAGTCTGATAACTTCCAAGGGGAGTGAAACTATAAACTGAGTTGTCCATGGGAAAAAAATAAAGAAGGCAGAGGAATATGAATTAAACTCTCCTGTAAGGAAAAACATAACAGATGGAAAAGGTGAAGGCCAGACAGCAACCAACATAAATCAGACACTATAAAAATAGAGAAAACTCTTAAGAAAAGCTTTGTGACTAGCAAAACTAGTGGTGAAAGGAAAGGAATACTTTGCTCTTTCATTCCTTTCAATCACAAAATAAACAAAGAGACCTTACTAATAGTAGTGATCCATGATAGATAAAAATGGTGAAAATGCTAGTGACGCAGGAGAAACCAGTCAACAAATATTTCCAATTCCATATAAAGAAAGGAACAGAATGTAGCAGTCATATGAAAACAGCAACTTCTATCTAGTACCATAGTATCAAAGTAGGAGATGAGACAACACCTACTAGGGATGTATATTTTGAAATCAGCAAAGAAACAGGAGTCCTGAAAGAGTTCACTAAAAAGCTCTCTAGCCCAGTGATTCTGATCTTAATTAAACCTGGGATATTAGAGAAATACCTTAAGACACTCATGACAGTACTCCCAAAAGGCAAATGAAATGACTCAATGACAAAATTATGGAAAAAATGTAGAGATGAAGAATTGGTGAATGAAAATATAAAACCTATAAAACAATGATTTTATGAAATACAGATTCTGTAGTTTAAAAATAAAAAAAAAAAAACCCCAAACCCTAATTTCATTCTCAGATGACATCATTATACATTTGGTTTAACAACGGGGACTGCATAGGTGCGACACACTTAAATTTTTATAAGGCATTGACCTAGCACCATAAGTCAGAAAGATTTACTGTACATAATCAAATACTTAGAGGATTAAGAAATGCCCAGCCTGCAAGTCTCAAAAATAAGCCAATGAAAAGTTGCGCTCAGTCATGCTTTTCAAGTTACCATAGGTCAGATGCAATATTGCATTTCAACCTGGATCTGAAAGTAAAAATAACAACTGATACAGTTTGTGGGTGACAGAACTATGAAAGCTGTGAGTAACCTGGTCCATCAGTCAGCCAGGTCCATTCACACACACTGGACTTGGACACAGCCCCACGTGAAGCATCCAGGAAATAAGAACCCAGAGCACACCTGTAAAGAAGGGAAAACACTATCATGTATAGCTGAGGCTTTGGATGATCAGACTTGACAGACAAGCAGCCACTGTGAGCTCCTGTATAATGCTGTGAGAAGAGGGAAAACACAATCCTCTGCAGACTTAAGGCAAAGGGCCAGAGAGATCTCGTCCATGGCACTGGGTCTTCAACACTCAATTCCAAAATGAACATTTTTGTAAAATACTGAAAAATTTGTTAAGATGTAGAAAGAAAAGACAAGAATAATTCATGGGCTGGAGGAAATCCCTTACAGTGGAAGATTTACAGAGTTCTATGTGTTTACCTTGTCCAAAAGTGGATTGAGAAGGAACATTAGAGTGTTAAATACAAGTCTAGGGGGGAAAAGTCCCATTCAGGCTCTCTGAATCAGAGGGATGGATGTTTCTAGAACTAGTAACCAGAAGCCAAAGCAAGGAGAAATGTGGCTTAAATATTTAAACAGTAAGAACATGAAGCCCTTGCAGCAGGCTGCCAATGGATTTTGTGTCCCAGTGCCTCAAAATCAAGCCAATGCATTTTGTCAACACAGTTCAAATACACATTAGTTCTTGGGGCTCACTACAGCCTAAATGGATTGAAATATCACCTGTGAAATGCAGGAGTCAAACCAGACAGCTCCTTCTAGCCTAACCTATGCACCTACTAAACACTCCACCCGTTTGCAGCCAACCTTGGTGACTAAACGCAGAGAAAAAGGTTTCTGCCACAGGCTCCCCAGGTGCAGAGCTCCTCGCTTTCCTTGTGCAAACCGCAAAGTGCCAAAGGCAGGGATGTGCCACCCTCACGCCTGCCCGCACAGCCCCTCGGGACTCACGGCAGCCAGAGGCTCCTGCAGGGGTCGGGTGGAGGGGGAAGGAACACACGTCACAGGGGCAGGGTGCTCGCAGCAGCACCTTCAAGGAGCCTTTTACACCAATTTATTTCTATACAGGGTGGTTAAAAAAAAATAAAATAGAAGCCCCTATTGGTTGTTCATACAGAAGTCTGGGATTCTATAGGCTTTGGGTGGGTGACTGATTTTAAAACCCAACAACACATGCTTTTTCCCTTGCCTTCTCATTCTCTTCCAAGTCAGCCTCCATGATCCAAAGAAACTAACAAGTAACACACAAGACTAGCAGTCATGTGGACCAATTTAAAAAAAAAAAAGAGGAAGAAGAATTGAAGACGAAGAGAAAGGGAAAAACAAACGAAGATTGAAAATAAAAATTCGCCAGGATAATGCGTTTTATAAACACAGAGATAGAAACAGTTACAGCAAGGACAGAGCGGGCCAGGGGTGGGGAATAGATATTTATATATATATATATATATAAATTCAAGGGGCCTTCAGTTTATTCTTGTTGGCTCCCCCTTTTCATTAGATTGGTCTCTCTGTGGGGATCTTCATCCCCTTCTCTCCACTGTCCACCTTTTGGGGATTCTCTCCCATGACCAGGGTCCAGAAGAGGCCACCACTGCCATGTGAGTCCAGCCCGTCTTGGCAAGAGGGAGCCTGGGAGAGCACTCTGGCAGGAAATGAGCAGGAGAAGCTAGCCTTTCCCTGCCTCCTGCCAGCTCCTTGAAAAGACTGGTCTATTCCTCCTCCTCCTCCTCCTCTTTCCCTTTGGGAAACTGGGGGCAGGACAGGTATGTGAGTGTCAGAACTGCTGTCATTCCACCTTTCAGGAAAGGGAGTAGAGAGAAGGGTGATGATTATTTTGGCAGTCTCTTACCCTCCCCTCCAGTTGCTTTTTGGTTTGTTGTTGATACCTGCAGGCTTTTCTGAGGAGGTGGAGGGAAAAGCAGGAGGGAGAGGAGGAGGACTACAAGCTGCTAGGATATCATCCACAACAGGCAGGAAGAGCAATGAGCAGGAACCCACATTCCTGCGGGGCCATCGTGCTGCTCAGATAGCTGGGAGAGAGAGGCAGCAGCCAGTTCAGACAGACTCCTCTCTATTGGTCTCCACCAGGGGAGGAGAAAGAATGCAATACTCCACAGCCCTTGGGCAGTGTAGGCACCTGTCCATCCCAGAGAACATGCCTCACCTCTCCCCCCTCCACTGGTCTCACCTTCCACTGGGGAGAAGGTTTCTCCCATCCAGTCCTTGGGGCAGGACGAGCGACCCCTCCTCCCTTTCATAAGCAGGAGGGACAGGAATGGATATTTCTCTCTTAGACACTGAAGGCAATCCTCAAAGAACCCCATCCAGCTGTGAACCCTGCCACATTCTTCTGTGGCCTGCTAAAAACATGTGTCCAAGCCCCTGTACATACAAGGGCCATCTCTCCATCCCATCCACCATGCGTGTCTCGACACGCAACCCCACTTCGTACACATCCTACAGTGAGAGAGAAGGCAAAACAGGGGCCTTTCTTTGGGTTTCAAAGGAGGGGCTCTTGCATGAGGAAGTGATCCCAGCACAGGAAAGGGGCTCTTGCACAAGGAAGCATCCTCCTACCAGGCAGGCTGTTGCACAGAAGGAGCACCCCCTTGAGACAGGCTGTTGTTCAAGGGGCTGCCATGAACAGGGTTACACGGCCAGAAGAGGCTGTTGCAGGAGGAGAGGCCGGAAACTGTTGCACAAGGAGGGCCGCTGCACAAGCAGTGCCCCTGGCACAGGCTATGCACAAGAGGCATTCTGCTCCCTGGGTTGAGGTCTCTCTAGGAGCTGGAGAGGTGCTCCACTTGGATGGCGCTGGTGCTGACAGTGAGGCAGATGTCCTTGTGATGCTCTGAAGTCTTGTAAGGAGTCAGGTCAAAGGAGCACTGGGGGGGAGGGTTGGGTTGGTTAGTGTCTCCAGAAGGGCCCCCTGCTGCCCCCCCGCCCTGCGGCTGGAAGTGCTGCTGCTGCTGCGAGGCCTGGGCTTGTGCCTGAACCACCTGCTGCTGTGGGTCAGGGATGTTGTGTTTCCGCATGTGCTTCATCAGGTACGTCTCCTGCAAGGGGAAGAACCGCGTGAGAGGAGAGAACGATGCTCGCAAAAGCCAAAGCCAACAGGGAGGGACACGGGAACTCAGGGGACTGCTCCTGTTGGATCTAGAGGAGCTGCTCCCTGGGAAGTTTGTCCACTTCTGCTACCCCCCAGGGCAGCAGACACTCACCGAGGTGTAGGCCCGGCTGCAGATGGAGCAGGTGTAGACCTTGGCGTGTTTCACCGTGTGCGTAGCCAGGTGTACCTCCAACGAGGCAGCATCCGTGTACGCACGGTGGCAGTTGTGGCACTTGAAAGGTTTGTCTTTGTTGTGCTGCCGTCTGTGGGACTGGGGGGGTGGCCAGCAGCAGGCAGGAAAGATAAAGCAAGTGTGAGGAAGGAAGCGAGTATTAGTACTGGAGATGGCTTTACCTCAAACACCCCCTTCCAGCCAGGCTGCCCCAAGCTCCCAGCTGCTGAGGAAGGTACACCTGGCTCCCAGCATAGAGACAGAACTTCTCCCTCCAGCCCACCACACCTTCTCCACACGTGCCCTTTCTTCTCAGGCATACTAGGCATTTGAAGACCAGAGACTCTTAATGCGCCACAACCCCCATCTTCTCAGTTTCCATGCAACTCTCAGTCTTTTCCTGGTCTCTCCTTTTTGGCCTCCCTACACATCTGCTCCCTAATACCTTCAGGGCAGGATTTCCTTTAACTGCTTGCAGGTGTTTGCAGCTCTTTGCTATTTGGCACATGCTACAGTCCCCCTCCAGGGTACTGCAACAGGACACACCACCTCTGCCTCACTATATCCCAACCCTTACGCCCTCCTTTTCATTGCAAAACAAACAAAAAACCCACCTAGATACCCAGACGTTATTGGGTGTAACATTTTGCAAAAGTCATGCCCCAGCTGAGTTAGAAAACTGCAAAAGAGGTGGGAGGAACTTCACTAAGGTCTCACCATTTTCAAGTCAAGTTAACAATTTTACAGGATGCGACTGTTTATGTGATTTCTTTGTGCCAGTAGTGCCACAAGTCGGGAATTTCTTCCCTGCCCAGGGTTTCAATAGCTTTCTGTATTCTTTTACTCTCCTCCTGGCTGCCCCAATTCTTCCATCTTCTCTACCACAGGCACCCTTGCCAACCCTCGCTGGCAAGCAGGACATGCCCAACCCCTTACCTGCAAGTTGGAAAGCTGGGTGAAAGCCTTTTCACACCCAGGGTGAGCACATTTGTAGGGTCGGTCCCCGGTGTGGATACTGTTGAGGAGGAAGAGCACAAACGGGAGGCAGTGAGCAGGCAGACAGGGCAGACTGCCAGGGCCTGCTGCTGTGAACGGGATGATGTTGCCTCCAGATGCTGTTCTAGCTGGACAAAGAGCTCTGCCCAGCTCCTGTGTCCAGTTAGAAGCTGGAGAAGACAGACAGTCAAGAAGATTTCAGAGAGTGACTAGGATTGAGGAGCAAGAGCTTATGAACGCCTAGACAGCTCAGCATGTGAGCTACCCAAAAATGTATTGGAAAGAGGTATGGAGGTCCAAGCTCCCTGCTCCAAGCTCAGGAGTCTCAAATGACCAAGAGGAATCTGTTCTCTTGCTTCCACAGTACCAAGAAAGCAGCTCTGTTCCCTCTCAGGACAGACATTCCAACACTTTTCCTTTTAAGTAACAGGCTGATTTTACCTACAGTGTTAATCTGTCCCTGTCCCCCTGCAATGCCAGGAGCAGCTTCCACACACTCAGTCCAACCCCCGTGGTGCCAGGCTGGGATCCCCTACAGCCAATGCCTCTCTCTCTATCGCTCTCTCTCTCTGTGCCGCCCGCGGTGCAAGACCAAGGATCCCCTGGGACAGCACGTGCCCACCTCAGCCCGGACGTGGTCAGTGTCTCCTGCGCAGCCTCCACTCCGTCCACTCTGGTGGGTCACCTCCTTCTGGGGGTGCAGCCGGCCGCATTCCCCGCCCGCCCCCCGCATGCTTGGCGCGCGTGCTCCAGAGGTGCATGCCGGCAGCGCGGGGGGACCAGGGCCAGGCCCCCAGCCTCCTCTGGCCCTTACCGTGTGTGCTGCTGCAGGTGGGAGAGCTGGCGGAAGGCCTTCTGGCAGTAGCTGCACGTGTAGGGCTTGGCCCCTGAGTGGATACGAATGTGCTGGGCCAGGTAGGAGCTGTTGGCGAAGCTCTTGGAGCAGTGAGGACACTTGTGTGGCTTGACAATCGCCGTGTGGAGCTTGGAGTGGATCCTGCCGAAGAGGAGGAGGAGCAGCAGCAGTTGGACATGACCGCCATCTGGCTAGTGCTGATGGAATGAGGGCACAAAGGGGGTGGGACAGCACCACGCTATCTGCTACGTGAAGGAACTCCGAACACAGCATGAGCTCTCTTGGTCTCAAACTGTGCTCCCCTTGGATTCAAGAGACCATGGTCTGTCCGCACCGGGGGAAGATCCAGAGAGAGGAACTATAGAGCTTGGACTGAGGGGCATTGGCAGAGCTGTGTGTGGGAAGCCTATGGCTGAAATAGCAGCGGGGCTGCAAGCCTGGACTTGAGATGTTTGGCAGAACTACGCTGGGGTGACAGGGAACAGTCCTCCTATGCCCACTCTACTTTCACACTGACACAACCAGCTCTACCTCCTGTCAGAAAGCATCACTCCACTGCCGACACCTCTCGGGCCGAGCAGCGCTAACCTGAGCACACCCAGCCCCTCACAGCCAGGGACCAGTCTCACGTGTCGGATACCGCTACTGCCGGTCTGACGTGTACAAGACCTGACCAGCCTGTGACAACCAGCCAGGTCTCCCCAGGCAGTTGCCCACTGAGGGTGCTCACAGCATGCTGGGATGACAGCAACATGCAGTGCGGAGGGCCCCAGCCTCCTCTGGCCCTTACCGTGTGTGCTGCTGCAGGTGGGAGAGCTGGCGGAAGGCCTTCTGGCAGTAGCTGCACGTGTAGGGCTTGGCCCCTGAGTGGATACGAATGTGCTGGGCCAGGTAGGAGCTGTTGGCGAAGCTCTTGGAGCAGTGAGGACACTTGTGTGGCTTTGTCTCCGTATGGGACTTGGAGTGGATCTGCATCTCCGACTTGGAGTAGAAGGTCAGCGAACACATCCGGCACCTGGGACCGGGGCGAGGGGAAGAGACAGTGTCACATGGGGGTAAGCCCCAATATGGATCAACTCTAACTGGATGGGATCTTCCACACTGAGTGAAGAAGGGGCGCTTTCTCACTATGTGATACGGGGGAGGGTTCACCTGGGACACTGCTTGGCTGCGAGTGCTCCACTCCCAGGGGGACAAATTTAAGCTGGGAACTGGCGTAACAGACCAAACAATTCTTCAAAGCCAGACAAGTAAAGGCGTTGGAAGAAACCAACTGGCTTCCAAGAGAGACAGGGCAGCACTTTGGAAATTTTCCAACAGCAATCCTAAGGGGACAGGAATAATTCCCAGACAAAACCCCCACTTTGTTAATCTATGATTTATTTCAGTCAAAAAAACCTTGGAAAACCTGGAAATCCCAGGTTATAGTTCATATTAGAAGTTAATTTCATGTACTGTGAAGTCTTTGAGAGCAGTTATGGCCAAATCCACTTAACTCTGCTCCCATTTTTGGAGAAGACACTCAAATATTTAGGATACCAAATGCTGAGAATAAGAGCAGCGCTGCTTTCCTAGTGGGTCTCACAAAGATACTCTGGATATCAAATGTGGTATTTCATTGGTCTAGTGGGCTTTCATCATTTCAGTCTTACTGATGTGATGCAAAATGTTTTGTCTGGGCGTTTGGATCCATCTGTTCCCATAATGATCAGAAATGCATTTGTTAACACACAGACTCTCTGAACAAGAAGAAGCAGTTGGCATCGCTCTGCTACGGATGCTGCTGTTAAAAACTGTTCCTCCACCACGACACCAGGCTGTTAAAAGAAGCTCTTACTATTTTACAATTCAAGATGGTAAAAGCTTTTGTGGTTGATAATTTGACAGAGAGATAGAAGCTGAATCCAAGTTACTCATTTCTTCCCCACCCACCCAATGTGTGTCAACCAAGGGGCAGAGTTAAGGCTTATCTGAATTTAGGTTCTTCATTTACATTCAAGACAAAATTGAACCCCCACATGGAACTTCCAGGGTCACATGTGATAGAAGAAATGCCATCCAGAGGAAGTCTGGTTAACATGAATTCAACCTTCACAGTGGTTTTGTCTGGGAATTTCCTCGAGTTTTGTAGTGTTTTACAAAACTGCTCAGCAACAGACGTCTCTGCAGGTATTACAAGCCACAGAGAGCTGATCCTGCTCTTCCCCATATCCATCTCCTCTCAGGAGGATACTGCATTACATCTACTGTTGTGACTCTGTTGGAGCCAGAAGCTTTATGACGTGTGCAGTCTGATTAGCGTATGTCATGTAAGCAGTATTTATCCAGCACCTACCTTAACTTCCACAGGCTCTTCCGAGCCACAGCTTGATTCCAAGCCCTTTAGCTGGAAGCCATGCCTCCCTAGCAAGCACTCTAACACATGCCTGTCGTAGCATTTCCCTTCTCTCCACCTTTGCTCTTTTACATTCATTAACATCTCTAACAGTTGTTCCCACATGTCCTACCTTCATCTTTCTCTTAATCCATTTTAATTGCAAGCCCTAACAGAACATGCAAACTAAGTACATCCTTACATAAATCCCTCCTCATACACACACACACCAATCTCTTCTGGAATCAACAAACAAGCAATTTGGCTGTTTATCCCTACATCTATTAAAGTTATAAGGAGTAAAAAGGAACATCAGCATCATCTTTTTAAAAAGAAGTAGCTCTTGGTTTATAAACCAAACTATCTCAAGTTGCATCATTTGTTCCACACTTCCCGAAATGCTAGACTTGAATACAGCATATGTATTTTGCAGTAATCAAGTCATACTTACAGGATGAGGACTGTGTATCCTTGAAAGCACCAAAGTTAGAAATAACTTTGAGATGAATACTGAACTGAAAAACAGCTCTGAGTCGCCAAGTCCAGTTCCCTGCTAACGCAAGCAATTACAGCATAATCCCATGCTTAACTTTTAGCAAGCTCCTTCTCAGCAGATGCTGACTTCCATTACTCTCAGTTGAACCCCGTTCCACAGCATCGGCCCTCTGATAAGGAACCATTCCACTGAGAACAAGCTCCCAGTGCGACGCTGTGCTAACATGGCTCACCAAAACAAAGAGGAATAGCAGGTACCCTTTCCGTATACAGGAAGGAAGCCACTGTTCTTGCCAATGGCATGTCTAATTCTGAAGACCATGTCCTCAACAATTACTGAAAAACTCACACAGGCTCAGCAAACTGAAAGAATGATGGCATGTGGAAAATTGGCTTTGCAGGAAAGATTCACTGACTCCAGTTGATCTAGGCTTGGAGTACAGCTTAAAAGATAACTTGGTCAACACCCAAATAAATCTACATAGGGAGAAAAATATCAATTACTAGGAGCTTATTTTATGAACAAGTAAGATAATAATGAGGAACAACAACTGACACTGGAAGTGAAAAAAAGAGGAAACAAGCCTTTTCCAGCCATGAGAATAATGCATCTTTGGAACAACACTCTGAGGCTACAACATGCTCTCAATCACTTGGCCCCCACAATCAATATTCTGAGAATTCAGCTACTTTCTGAGAGAAATACCCTTCTCAGGGTTTTGTTCTAGTTTAAAGAGAATGCTGGGCACTAAACTCTTCTGTGCTGTACACAGGACTCTATATTTTAAACAGTCTATTCTGTTCTGAAAAATTAATGAACTTTACCATGCCATCAAGTCTAAGTAGTCCCATGCATTAAATCTATAGTGCCATAAAGCCATCAACTTTATCTTCCATAACTTCCGTGCACCCTTTCCTTTACTTATTTGCTTTGCCGGGTATCTGTCTTCAGGTCAGAAATTCTCTAACATAAACTTTAATGAAGAGAAACAGACTGCATATGTCCTTCTCTATTTTCAAAACAAAATTATAAAGAAGTTGTTTCAAAACCTCACTGGCTCTTGTGTGACAATGATAAACCTGATTGTTAACAAAAACAGGCCTCAGCAACAATAATAAAACCGCCCAAAACCCTAATGTCCCCAAAAATCCCAAAATCAAAACAAAACCCCCAAACGAACAAACCAACCAACCCCTTGTCTGAATTTAGCAGCTATAGACATTCTGATACTGTTTTTCAAACAACATTTAGAATGAAAATCTTGCAAGAACTCATTTTCTAATCATCTAATTAGCATCCACCCTGAGAGAACAAGAATGTTATGCAGCATTAACAAATTCATGAGCCTTATGAGTTAAAAAAAGCCCTGGAATATAACACAAAGCTGCACTTCAGAATTTTATATTGTGTGGTATCAGGCTTTTTCAAGGGAACAAATGATCCATTTAATTAAGGGCTTCGCATTCTGCCTCAGACAACATCAAATATTAAAGGGGAAGATGCAATCAGCCCTCTAGTGGGCAAATATGGATTCAAAAAAATGTTAAATCTACATGGATAATGAGTATATCCCATCTAGCAGCGTTTCAGTGTTCTACTTCAGTGAAATTCTGGCTGGGGAGAGGAAAAGTAGGGAGTGCTCCTTGCTAAGCATGAATGAAACACTATATGAAATAATTGATTTCTACCCCCCCTCTGTTTAATATCCATTTTTAATAGTCTCCCAACTGTGCTTCTAAACCACCCCTCCTTTGGCTGTATTCTTCCTGACAGCAAGTAACAGAAATGACTGCAGCATTCCCATTGACGGTGTGACACAACATCCCCTGCAGCTGCTTGTTATGGCTCTGCAAATTCAGACAGCCTTGGAAAAAATGTCCTTAATAACACAGAGGTTCATATCAACAGTTAAATTAGCACTCAGCCATATGCCAGAGATCAAAAGTAACCCCTTCCAATGTTTACAATGCTTTCTTTTTTATAGGAAAGAAAGACATTCAGAAAATGTTCGTGTTAGACAGAGACACTCTCAAAAATCATGAAATGCCAGTAAAAGGTGGATGTACAATTCTAATTCTACTCCCATATGAAAGTCATCACAATGAGTCATAAACAAAATGATGCTTATAGCAACTAGACTACAACTCTGTGGCACACAGTGCTGTATTTTTTTCCACTTTTCATGGAATGTTCCGCCTCATTCATCAGATGCTGTTAGGAGATAAAATACCATCTGAAATACCAGCTCATAGTAAAATTTGCCTAACATGGATTAACAGCCTTTTTCAATCAAGTGCTTAATTAATCAGTATCACAGTTGTGAAAACTATGTAAGCTTTTACATGACTCTGAGAATTCAAATTCCTAGTATCTACTGAGAGGAGTCTTACAAGTTAATTGAGTCCTTGCTCCTTCTGTTAGGCTACAAACACAAGTTAAAACATGAGTTAAAATAAAAATCAGAACAGGAAGGACTGAAGGTAGACTAGATGATAAGAGTAAGTTTATGCTGTCAGAGTCAGCAGTTCATTTAGCAGGGAAGGAAATGTCCTGCCTTTGCAATGCAGAGTTAATGAAGTAACTAATGGAAGCATAGCATAATAATGGATGCATAGTTCATGATAAATGCTAACTCAACCCTCACATTCCCCCAGTTTTTTTTTTTAAGCTGAAGTTAAACAGTTTCTTGTTAATATTTTGTAAGAAAGGAGACAAAACTAACATCCAAGATACACAGGTACACTTGGTTAACACCTAAATAAAGCCAGCGAGTATGAAGATGCCAAATGAAGGCACAGGAATTGTACCTCTGCTTCCACAGTGGCACACCCAGCATCAGCTCCTATTCAAAAGCCAGCGCTGTGCTTCCACTGAACAATTTACACTACTGGTGTGTGTAACAAATCTATCAGCTATGCTCAGAGATAGTGGTCAACTTACTTCCACAGTCCTTCAGTCACCTGGTGGCTTGATAAGGCTGCAGAAAAGCATACTCTCATATACTGGCACGGCAGAGAATAGTTTAAAATGCTCTCAGCATATGGCACTTTCCCAGTTCTCAGATTTGAGGGCATTCCTGCATTTTGTCCATTTTTCCAAATGACCTTAAAAACATCTGACCCAGAATTTTGTGGTATTTCAGCATACTTCACAAGTTGCCTGTCTTCTTTTAATGACTCTATCATTTATGCTTTTAACAGTTGCACCTGTTCTGTCACAGTCTTGCACTGGGAGCTTTCATGATGTCACTTAATTCCTGAAAGTCTTTTTCACAGTCATTGCTTTTCAGGATACTGTTCCTCCATATTCCTTATCTTTAGATCAGAGACATTCAATAGTCCAACAAGACACTTCTGTCTGATAATGTTTCCCACCGTGTCCAAACATCTGGACCTCAATCCCTGGCTGCTGGAGACGTCATGCTGTCCCAAAAGTCTAAGTCTTCCATGGGACTGTATTAAAATATATTTTGTCTGAACAATTAACAACCACATAAAGATCCGTTTTTTTTACAGCTATCCACCAGCATTGCTTTTATCTTTAGGTTATCAGCCATGACTTTCTGTTGACCTCCAAATCACTGAACATCAGGCCTAAAACAGACTGCCAATTTTTGAAATCAGTCATCATTACCATGAAAGACCAACAAACAATAAAACACAATAAAGTGTTTCTTAGTATAGTGATAACATGCAAGAGCTAAAATTAAAAGAATACAAAGGCCCATGAGCAAGCACTAGGAAATTTGGAAACACCAGGATTAAGGTCATCTATGTCCCCAAAATTTGGCTCCGCAATGCAGGTGGGTTCTGATGCAGCCTTATTGACTGTTTCCACAGAACTGCACTCTTATTATGTTGCACAGACAGATACTTAATAAGCAAGCGTTCAGTTTTTTATATCACCACTCTGGACAGCCTTAAGCCTCGTCGACCACATGTAATTCCAACCTCTTGAAGCAGAATCACTCATCTCTTGTACTGACCACAGAAATATCAGTGCTCCATAAGCACTCATCTATCTCCACAATGTCCCTGTTTTATTTTTTGTAAGGGAAGGGAATCACAAAAGACACAGTGAAACACAGTAAGAGAGATATACCCACTAATTCCTAGTGGCCAAACTGGTATCTGTGACCTGCTTTTTTCCTTTAAAGGAAAATTCCTATTACATACATTCATCTCACTGCTCCTATAGATTTCTATGCTACTCCTATGAGATGCAACACTTCTGCAAAGCAAAATAGGGTCTGACCTGTAACAAAGGACTGTTCAATGATACTTGAGATTATGGCTTTGGGAACACCAAAGGTTAATTATTTCAGGATAACTCTCTGTGGTCATTTGTAGCCTGAGACAAATCCAAATCCACTGAAGATTCGACCTAACTCATACTTGCACATACTTCAAGGCAAGATTATCTGCGGGGCTGTAGGATACCACAGCAGTCTGCGGCAGAGGCAAGTGTAATTAACAGTTCTTCATACTGGAAAATGCATTCCCTAGATCATCCTCCTCAATTCCACAATCCCATCTCAATGCATTTCATTTTCTTTTAACAGAACGTTCCTTTCAGGTTGAGCAAACATGCAGGACTCTGACAGGCTATCATGTACCAATAACTAATCAAGGATGGTATCAAAGCGCATTGACTCAATAGGGCCAAATTAAGGTGTGATTAGATAGGAGGCACAAAATATAGTTTTAAAGTTCCCTCTTTCCCAAGCTGAAACCATAACTGTCCCACTTATTCCCTTGCACACACTCATTCCATTGACAAGTAACATGCCAAAATTAGAATTTGTGACTGCAGAACTTCTCCTGTCCATTCCTTCTGTTTGGCACTGTGAAGAACTGCCAAGGGAAAGCATGTATGTGCATACACTCACAATTACAGTATCTCAGCAGAAGGGAGGGAACTTACCATAATACAAGGTTTTACTCCATTATACCCTCAGGCATGTGGCCAGTCTAATTGTCATTTTCTAACCTCCGAGCACTGCATTTATATACAAAGCAAGGATTATGTGTATAAAGTGCATGTGTATATGTAAATGTGCATGTGCAGCTGTCTTCCTTAAGAGTTCTGAGATCATAAGCCAATTCCAACCAATCTGGAAAAGGGGTAAGGATCTTAAAAGTCAATACAAGTTTCAAAAATATGCAGCTGAGGAAAGAAGAGAGACTCTCGTGGAGTCCTCTGCTGAGGGAAAGACTAATAAGCTCACCCTTGATTAGACATCAGAGAATCCACACAGGAGAGAGCCGCTGGAAACCAGGCATCATTAGTTCCGCTGCTCACGGAACTACTTGTTAAAAAAAGCAAACAGAAATTCCAACATGTGGCATCATACTGACACCCACGTTGGTCATCAGCAATCTTAAAATCCATTGCACAGACCTCTGCCACTGCAGCTAAGATGATAAATGACAGCAATGATACTTTGTCACCTTTTTCTAGCCTAAGAGGGAGATGAGGTTCTTTGCCAGAGGAGGTCACATTCTTGTGCTGACATCAAAGACATGGCAAAATTTAGAAACACTGGGTTTAATATTTCTAGGCTATGGAGGGAATGTGGTCAAACTTTCTGCCTGACAATTCAAATTTAATTCCCCCTTTGCTCTTAGCCTTCTAGCCCAGAGCAATCCCCTCTCCTGCACCAAGGCCCGGACCCAAGCTCTTTACCCACATGCCCCAGCCTCTTGATCCTCTACTGCATGGGCTCTTCACTATTTCATTCCTCAATTACGTAACACTTATCTCCTCTCCCTCATGCTTCTGTTTTTCTGTCCACATCCCATACTCTTGTCCTTCTAGGTATCTCATTTTCCAGCACCTAGCAGGTCTGGTTCTTTCCTCCACCCCTCAGTCTCATCTGTTTATAGCTTATTCCTGTGCTAGCTCTCCCATCTCACCCTTGCAAAGAGGTTCCTCATCACATCCCCTGCTGCACTCCCTAGTTTGTAGGCTCTTCTCTCCTCCTTTCTGATTCCCATCTCTACCAAGTTTCCAGATTTCCTCAGCACAAACAGCTCCAGTCCCTGCATATACCTCATTTTCATCCCTACCACATTTGAACCAAGCAGTGTCTTCTCACACCTTGCCTTTGTGCCCATCAGAGGAGGAGGTTACTGTCCACACTGGGCACTAAAGACTCCTCCTGAAGCAGAAGGAGGAGCAGCTGTGCCTGAAGGAAAAGCATGCTTTGCCCTTCAGTGCAACTCTAGAAGATGCCTAGAGCTGCACAGAGAGCAGATATATAGTCCAACCTCACATAGAAACTGAGAGAAGTTAGGGTGTATTTGTCTCCTCTGTGGAGATGGACTGTCTGCTCGGTGCCTGGAGTCATGCAAGCCTCAAGAAACAGCAAAGAGAATATAACCTTCACATATTTCAACCACCAAACCATAAATCACCTCAGAGCATGCTTAATAGATTTTTTTCCAAGCTTAAAACTGGCCACAATATTTTCACAGACATATGTGGCTTACACAACCCATAGCCACCACATTTCAAATCGATTCAGAACTATGGGAAGTTCACCAAACAGCAACACTAAATCCAGTACAGGGAAGAAAAACCAGGCTTAAAACAAGACATGTCTGAGAAGATGCCCACCTGCTGTATTCAAAGCACTGGTTCTCCTTGTGTACATAATCTGCTCCCTAATGAGGGTCTCCATCCAGCTTCCTCACCTTCTACAGCTCAATTTACTAAGGCTTCTGTACATTTTTGCACCTTGGACTCATCTCAGAAGTTTCCTATGTCCCTCAGCTGATAATTGTCTCCCACCCTCTCTGCTGTTCCCCAGTGAAAGTAAGGAAAACTCAAAACCAGAAGTGGAGAAGACAGAGCTTGTTGATTACACTATGACAGTGAGGCCCTTCTCAAGCCTATAACCATTCTGTTGGTATCTGAGGCTCCAGAGCACAGCTTGCAAAACCATTCCAGACTATAAACTGGTATTCATCCTAGATTTTACTTAATACCAGAACCTAGCAATGCCTATACAGAGCCCTCTTCCTCTTACAAAGAAACTACTTAGAGAACTGTCAAGAGAAAGAGAATTGATGATCTGGCCTAAAGCGGCTGAACCACTTCATCAGTCTTGTCCACTGATCACATCACACCACAGAGTTCTAAAAGTGCACAGGTACAGGCACCACACCAGGAATAAAAAACAATCCTACTGTATCCAGGGCTTCTTTGCTACCTTTTCCTCAGCACCTTTTAAAGCCCTGGGAAGAGGCCATGTGCTTCACAGTGCCAGCATCTTTCTAGAAAGACTCTTGATGCTGATCTCATTTTCAGCAAAAAGCGAATTCTACAAAGATGTCAGGGAAGATTAACACAGACCTGACAAAGAATCCAGACAAGACTGAAGTGACATTACTCATGAAGGAAGATGCTTCGCAGGACTGGGTTAGATGCTGTCCCCTGCAGGTGCAAGCATTCTTCCAGCAGCACAACACAAAGCACCAAGGACTCTGCCACACTAATCCTAACTACAGACGTTGAAGATCTGCGAGTACTGCCATCATTAGCAAAAGCCTCACACCTTTTCTTACAAAAAAACTCCTAGTCCTAAAGATTCTTGCAGCACTTTCACAGCAGCCTACTAATTCACTTCTAGAGATGATACAGCAGCAAAACAGCTGCCATTTGCTGGAGCAGGCATCTCTACATTTAGTAGAGAATGGGATGAGGGGCAATATATGTATCAAGGTTTGTGCTCCAACTCCTTCCACGTCTCCCTGGCTGTGCTGCTCATTCAAGGCCTTACTCTGTCTTTATCACCAAACTAGGAGTCAGCAATTACAAATGTTAGCCACCTGCCCAGACAGTCAAGACAAGAGAGCTCACAGAGCTCAAAAACAAAGCTTAAAAAAAAAAAAAAATTGACAAAATAATCCCAAGCTTTAAGAATTGGGTATTAAAAAAAAAAATAAAAAAAAAATCACACTGATCAATATAGTACAACTCCTTCCAGGAATCTGAGTACATTATTCTCAGTGTCTAATCATGGGAATCAGTGAAATCATACAAACGTAGTCATATGAATGCCAAAACCAACTCCTCCTCCAGCCTGAGAAAGAAGCAGGAGTAGATGAACCTCACCCACAGTCTTAATTTAGCTAGCATATGTCTGCATACTGTAGTGACGGGAACTACTGAAATCATCCTCTAGCATACAGAAGGATCCCAGTATTCCTCAAAGTTTCAACTTGTGAGTCTATTCATATGCATATTATAGAGAAATGATTTTACTATGTTTCACAAAGGTTTTCTCTCCCACAGCTCCAAGAGAAGATAGCGCTTTCCTTTATTTTTTCAACAATCATTGTTAGTTCCGAACTTGCACGTGGAATGCATCATGCAAAGAGCAGATCTCAAGGAGGGCAGAAGTACTTCTGCACGTGGAATGCATCATGCAAAGAGCAGATCTCAAGGAGGGCAGAAGTACTTCTTGGTGGTCTTCAATAAACCTCAATTTAGCTCTTGCACACCTCAGCACTGCTCAGAGGAAGGCCTCCTTGGGATGGGGGCTGGAGGAAGAGGTACCACACTTGGACTAAACATAAAGAAATCTTAAACATAAAGAAATTACATGTTCCCACATATATACTCAGCTGTTTTTTCCCTGCAAAGCCTTTTTCATGAGCTGTTACACAGACTATACTGTGTTCGTAAAGTTTCTGCTGAGTCACTCCACCTGGTCTTGGGCATTTTTTTTCCAAACTTACAAGTAAACAAGGAGCTATAATTAAAGCCCTGGTTCAGCTTTAATTCTAGTGTTCACTGCCAATTGTGTCCCCTGTAAATACATATTTAACAACCTAATTAGCAACCCAGACTGTAAGCAGCTTGAGTAGTGTGGAACTGTGGCTATGGCCCAAAATAAATGGTGGGATTACAAATAGCAAGATACCTAACACTCCCACCCTTCCTCACCATACGCTGATTATATTTTCAAAGTGAAAGAACTGGGACATTGGCTAAGATAAAAAGGCTGATCCAAGCTCTAGTTTTGTATCCATTTAACTATGTTGATTAAAAAATGTAAACATTTAAAAAATGCATAGTTAAAAGTGAAAAAATGCCTGAGGTGGATGCACAGATTCTGTGTAGATGCCTTCATATTCCCATGGCTTAATTCCAGAAAGATAGCTAAATCTGTACCAAAACAAAGAGCATCTAGGATGATAAAAGGAAAACTGTTTGAGATGAGATCCTGGGCACTTTGTAGGGAAGTGAGAAGACCTAGGGACTGACCATCTTCTATTTCTGTTTCAATTTGGCTACTACTTTGCCTCTTATTTATCTTAATCATCTGTCAGAAACACTTATCACTGAATCACCCATAGGCACTCCTGCCTAAGACAGACCATCACATTTACTCCCTACCACTTTCTGCTCTGTCTGGTTCCCACCTTTTCTAAAACACCCACACTGCTCATCCTCTGGTTCAAGTATTCCCTCCTATCTTATCTCTCCCCTCCCCATCACTCGTAAACTCAAGCCACATCCCTCCAAGCTCAGAAACCCAACCTCAGGGCTCAGAACTCTCCTCCCTCTTATCCAACACACTTAGGGTTCAGAAACACCCTTATATTTAATTCAGAAATAAAAAATTTTTTCCTGTTTTGTTTGGAGTGCTGAAATAGGAGACCACATGGGGCAATACACACAGGAGCAGACACTATCACCACAGTTCACTTCCTGCTCTGTGTGTCTCCAGTTTGTAGTCTTTACACTGGACAGACTGGAGTCCTAACTAAGGAGCACCCAGGTACACCGGGGCTCTCAGCTACACCAAAAGTGCTGCAGATGCACCACACAGCACTGCACTCTGAGGTACACCAGCCATACTACCTGGCTGTGACATCGAGGATATAGTTTAGCCTCCATAACATCCTGGTCATTAACTAACCTAGTAACATTAACAACTGTATATTCAGGAAATTAAGACTGTCCACTAAAAGGAAATCCTTAGTTTTGGGTCAACTCATCAGCTTTTAAATATTCCTGACCAGAAAGAAAACTCTTTCTGCAGCTCAAAGATTCTCTTCTCAGGGACTGTCTAGGAACACGGCAGAGATCTCTTCTTCCCCATGTTACCCTCTGAAGGGTTAAATACACCCCCATCCCCGTGCAATGTTACAGTCAAGGTTTAACCCAACTCCCCACCTGTATGTCTTGCCATCCTTGTGCTGGTCCTCATCATCCTCGTTTGTCAGCACAAAGGGGTCGCTCATCTCTGGCAGCCCCGACTCCTGCAATCGTTTCTTCTTCCGGCCCCGGGGTGGTTTGGGGGCAACTCCCCCACCCCCGCCACCCCCGCCACCTTCAGTGAGGGTGGTTGTCCCTTTCTTGGACAGGTCTGGAACCACCTGCAGGGCTGCCTGGGAGCCAGGGGGTAGCGCAGAGACAATCATGGGAGCTGAGATGGGAAAGGTTTGGGCAGAGGCGGCTGTGGTCACCAGAGAACCTGACGGGGAAGTTATCACCAGACCAGGACCTGCAAACAAAGGAAGATGGAGGAAGTCAGTTATTACATCTCCCAATTACGCACAACCTCCTTATCCCACAGAAGCACCTACTTTTGGCTACAACACAAAAGGGTCGCTTCCCGTCCCAAGGCATTCCCAGTCTCCACTGCTGGAAGTCAAACTTCCATAAAGAGAGTGGATGTATGGAGTGCCTAGAGATTCACAGTGAAAGCATGCCAAGGCAATCCACACCATCGGTAAGACTAAGAATAATCTACAGGCCAATACTACGACCTCGTGTTTCCCCATGCCAGAGTCCCCTTTGCACGCTGCTGAAGCCTTTGGAGCGCCCTACCTGCTGTCATGAGCCCAGCAGACTGCACTGGTACCACGGTGATGTTCTGAGTCACAGGGGCTTGGCTGTGTGGTGTCAGCTGCTCCGGCTTGGTGTCCGAGTCCATGGAGATACCAGTGGGCAGCGCCACAGAGGTGGGGACCGTCAGCAAGGCAGGGTAGTGGGGGGGAGCCAGGCTGCAGCCCTTCTCTGTGGGCAGTAGCTGCTCCTTCATCTTGTTAATAAACATGGTGTTCTCAATCTAAACGGGGAGGAAGGACAGGTTTTAGCATACCCTGGCACAGCTTTGCCCATCATTTGGCTGAGCAAGAAATAAAACAGAATGTGCATCGTGTGTAAACTTCTAACAGGAAGCAACACCAATGTAACAGGTTGGAAGATCTTACCTGTCCCGAGACGGTGGGCACTGCTGGCCAGAAGTACGGGGAGGAGTTGAAATGAGATTCTTCCATCCTAGCTGGGCACAGGGGGCAGGAAGAAGGGGGAAGGGAAGAGGAATGGAGGATAAGGAAGACAGACACACACACACACACAAAAAACCCATTAAACTCAAAGAGACTTCAACACGGAACTGACTCAGTCTAATGCTGTGACAGTTCCTTCATCTCCCCTTTCTTGAGCAACTTCTCCCCCCTTTTGAGCTATCTGCCCAAATAAAAAAAATATTTTCAGGGGAAAAAGGTGCCTGTTATTCCCAAGGGCTTGGGTCCATCTGAAATGCCCCTTGCCCGGCAGCCCTCCATGCAAAAAACAGGACTGACTACAAACCCAGAACACATCCAAATTTTCCCAATTATCATCCACCCAAGTACAGGCGTAAAGGAAGTCTGTGCATCTGCAACCAGGCAAAAACAGATGAAACCCGTTTTTCACCATCACAGACAGTCTGACCCCACAGGCAGTGAAAATTTTGGACCTTGCCTGTCCCTCCACCCCAGCTCAACACTAAGGACCCAGATGCAGCAAAGGGACATTAGCATTATGTTACACAGGAAGAAAGACAGGCAGAGAGAGGGAAACAGACTTGCCCAAGATAACAGACAGCCATAGCAGACCAAGAAGTCAAACTTAGGGCTCCTAACTTCCTGCTGCCCACCCAACCCCATTCTTGAAAGAAACACAGAAATATCACTCAGTATTCCTGCTCTCCTCCAATGAGACTAAGCAGTAGGAAAATAATTCCTGATTCCTCTGCTCCTCAGATACCCATTTCCAAGATCATGTCACGGCTCTCTGTTGCCCATTTCCTTCCCATCTTTGGGACAAGATTCTGTAGGAGTCTGTCCCCAGCCAAGTGCCCACTGCTCCATCTCAACTCTCCATGCATTTAGAGGACCAGTCAGACACCAAAAGATGGTCTCCTGAACACAGAGGTATAATCTCTTTGGGAACACCTGACTAAAGGAGCACTTTCCTTTCTAATCCTTACATTCCTCTGCGTAATACCGTTAGTGGACAAAGTTTGTTACGCTTGCAAAAACGCTATTCAAAACCTAAAGAAATTAACAAAACAGTATTTTCTGAAGCAGAAGATACATCTATTCCTAAACAAATACAGTAAAAGTGGGAGGTAAAAAATATGCTCAGGTTACATCTGGCACAGAGTGCAACCACTGTAGATTTTTCACACAGCTGCCTGCAAACTACCCCACTCCTATTTCTGTTATGGTCTGTCAGGGGTCTAATTAATGAAATAACATTGTTTCTGAAGGATCTATCTCAATCATCAAGGAAGCTCAGAGGCATGCCCCCAGTAGCATGAAACACTTACATTACCAGAGGCATGCCCCCAGTAGCATGAAACACTTACATTACAGAAGTGTATCAGGACTGAATAAATACACATGGAATTGCTGTGTGTGAGCCAAAATGCAAAGATAATTTTCCTCTATGTGGAGAAGCAGTATTTAAATGAACCAAATTAGCCGATAATTTTGTTTTTATGAATTGCTCATGCAACAGCAAGGCCAAGTATTCCTGCCTCACTCACTCACTGCAAATCAACCAATAAACACACTTAAGGATAAATTATTTACCTTACGTTGGTGGCATGCAGTCAGACTGCTCGCTGCCTGACTGAATTACTCTGGATTTACACTGCTGTGATTCAATCAGAGGCTGATGGGGCAAGACTCTTACCTCCCTTCCTCTGCTTTCTTTTCCGAGCCAAATTAATTATTAAGTACACTGCCCACAGCACAGCCCTGTGCAAGTAACGCCTAATTACATGACTTTTTTCTTCCACAGGATGGGCACACATGAAGAGATAACACATCCTTGGCAATTGAGCACCACCTGAATCAAGAGGGGTATTTTGTTTGGAATTTCCAAGTTTGGGGTTTTTCGCTTGGTTTTGGTTTTAAAATAAATAAGCCCTTATTTGCTTAGCTTCCACATCAAAAACACCAAAGTGAACCTGATTCTCCAAAAACATAAAGTCTCATATAATAATCAGATGCATTTTCCAAAGAAACTCTGTAGTTGTCCAAGACTGTCTCGGATGCAACTGCAAACTCCAGGAGTTAAACAGAAAGACGCCAATTTAAGCCAAAAAACTCACAACAGCTTTCTTATTTAAAGAGAACAAGAAATGAAAGGCAAGTCCATTTCCAGATTCCAAAATCCAGACTAGCAGAGGCCAGGGCACTCAGTGGCTGCCTGTCTCCATCTAGTCTTCTACCAGAACTTCACAGAGGATCTAACTTTTGTTTGCTCGGTTTACAAAGTGTGCAAGTCAAAATAAGGCTCTTACTGATTCTTCAAAGGACGATTTCATTACACTGACTTCATTAAACTCCCTTAGAATCCACCTCCCCATCCAAAAATCTTCATGCTTGAGTGTATTATCAGGCCTCAAACTTCTGGCTTGAAAGGCTGAAGTGTGATGGAGTTATAAGAATGTGGAGGAAAAGGAGAAATGGTGTAAAAGTTGAAGCTTTCATGCAATTTCACTAGCAAGCCAGTCTTCCAAAGGCAGAAAACAAAGGTAAGATTCCTCCACCAACCTACTGTCCTAATACCCAGAGCTGTCCCTCCCCTACCCCGTTTTTAGGCTAAAGGGTATTTTGAAAACATGCACCCCTATTGGCAGCCCCCACTTAGACGCTGCTCACACTTACTTTACCAGAACTCTGCACGTAACCCTTCCAATTGCTCTATAACTACCAGACATGGGCTGGAGCTTCAACCCTGTACCACAGCACGTTCCCACTGCAGTGCCTTCATCATCCCAGCTTCCACAAACAGGCCAGAGATGGGACCTTCTTCCTATTCACCAGTCTAGTATCAGACAGATGTCAACGTACCCTCCTGATATAAACCAAAAACACTTTCTATGTACAGACCACAAATGCACATACACCAAATAAACAACCGAGTGAACCAGAGAACTCACAAGGGACAAGGGATCTGGAGTTTAGATCTCAGAGAGTACTTCACAGAATCACATACTTAACGTGCTGGATTTATACTTCTTGGCAGGTCATCACTTTAATCATAAACAGACAGATAAAAGCACGTGCAAGTATACGGTGAGGTAGAGGCTGTGTTTCTGGAAGGCACAATCAAGGTTGGATATGCAGGTATTTATTCAGAGGTTGACTTTCAACGTGGTTTTCTTTATTCTCCAGATGCCTGGCTTTTATTTCCTATTCGGCACGGAGTTTTCAGTCAACAAAAGGACCCGAGTGTAACACTCGGGAACAATTTAGACTGTTGTTTTATGTCTGCCCAAGATCTTTGTACAATGACAAGGAGCTTTTAGGCTTAATTGCTGCAAAATACTAAGGATGCTGAAAGCCACACAGGCTGTTAGATCAAAAGCAAAAATGCTTCCACAGAACTCACAAGCACCAAAAAGTTCAAACGCTGCTACACCTTTAAAACAAGCGCATTTGAACATATAACAGGAATATCCCGAATGTACTGGACAAAGTCCTGGATCCCAAACGCGCACACTAGAGATAAAACTTTGGTGCCGTTCCCCGCACTTGTGTAGCCTCCACCCCGACCGGGCGAGCCTCTGTTGGAACAGGTGCCTGGCAGAGGGCATACCCTGCGCCTCAGCCTCTTCCAGGCGGTCCATCCCTTGTCCCGCACCCTGCAGCTCAAATGCCTTCAAGCTCTCAACTCCGGGACCCGCGGCCCATCCCATCTCCTCCCACCCCGCGGCAGCCCCAGGGGCAGGGGCGGGGGTCACTCACGCAGCTCCGGGAGCTCCTTACCCCTCTCACTCTCCCTCCTCTTGCATTTCTCCTCCTTCCAGGGCCGGCTCTGCAAACAAACCGCCTCGGTTACCGGGGCGCCCGGAGCCCCGCATGGCAGCGGGCGGCGCTCTGCGGGGCCCGCGGGCCGGGGCACCCCGGCCATCTGCGGGGCAAGCGCTCCCCGTGGGGCCCGGACCCACCTCCCCCCGCGGCGGCCGAGGGCGGGGCCGGCCCGGAGCGCGGCTCCCCCGTGGCGGAGCACCCGACACCGGGACAGACGGGCGGACGGACAGACAGATAGACAGCCCGCCCTCCTCCATTTCCGCTTCCGGATCGCCCCGGCCCCGGAAGTCCCGCTGCCCGGCCCCCCGCCTGCGGTCCCGCCGCCCCGCACATTACCGGGCTCCCCCCCAGCGGCGGCCCCGGCCCGGCTCCGGCGGCGGCGGCCTCCTCACCGGAAAGACAGCGGGGAGGAGCTTCCGGGTCAGGGGGCGGGGCGCGCCTCGGCGCTTCCGGGTCGCCGAGAGGAGCGGAACGGCGTCATCAGCGGTTTCGCTTGAAAACAGGGCGGCGGAGCGGCGGCGGCGGCCCAGGGGAGGCTCCCCTGGACGAGGGCACCGGCGAGGTCGCCGTGGCCGGAGGTCGGGGCGGGGGTCGGGCGCGCGCGCTTACCGGAAGCGCGGAGGGCGCCGGCGCGCGGGGAAGCCCGGGCTGGCGGAAGGGCGGAAGTGGCTGTGGCGGGCGGGGGGCGGGCGGG